>AYEL01079014.1:0-57182 GCA_000484575.1 Olivierus martensii
CTCAGGCCGAACTCTGGATTGCAGAGTCGCTAGCTGTTAGGTAGTTATAATTAGTAGTATTGACACTCGTTCTAATCAGCGACTTTGCAATTGGCGCCCAAACAGGGACTACCAATTGTGGTAGTATTTTTAGTTTTGAATTGGTTTAATAAGTTCATTTGGTGGTTGTCTTTTTGTTCAATTGTGGTAATTGTCACTTTCCAATTTTACTGAGCTTAATCACCTCTATAGTATGATGGCCGTAAATACAATTACTGTTCCTCTTGCCACTTGGGATAATATGGTAGCTATGATAAACGAATTGACAGCCAGAATACACAGTCTTGAACAAGACCGAAGCGTTGATCCTCCGAGATCCAGACCAGACATTGGAGATCAAACCACCAGCCAGGAACAACTTATACCTGACGCATCATTAGCCAGAGACGATAGTCCGTCCACCCCGGAATGAAGATTCCCGGACCCATCTATACGGGAACGACGTATGTCTGACGCACCAGGAGGTTACCAACCGGACAATCCTGATCGAAGTCTTAGAAGTCCACCCGTCGTCCCACCTCGGCCAGATCTCTCATCTCTCTCCCAACGAATTGTGCTTGTAACTGCTCCATCACCACCCGTACCAAAAGACGACGATAAGACAAATATCACTGATTTCTTTGATGATATGGAACAATATTTTATCACCCAGGAAATACCACAAGAAAAATGGGTGGACATCGCTGCCGCAAAGGCAATCCGGCCAAGTGGTGGAAGGTCGAAGGCAGAACCAGGAGAGACGCTAGACTTTGGTCTCAATTTAAACGGCACCTAATCGAATTGTTTGCTCCACAACTAGACGAGATATCCAGGACTAAGCAAGCCCTTAACAACACTTACAATGGCAGCAGAAATGTGGAAGGTTTCCTGTTAGAAACTGTGTGGTTATACAGAAAATGGAAACCCCAAGCTCCAGATGAGGACATAATCCAATGCATGATCTCCCAACTGCCTTTGGGTATGCAGGAGTATCTCGAAAATCGGTACCTCCCAACTATCGATCCGACGATCCAAAACTCTCGACCCAAAACTCTCCTGGGGTCAGTCCGACGACCGACCGACGAGCGTCCGACGACCCAAAACTCTCCTGGGGTCAGTCCTATTCAAAGAAGTACTGCCAAACCACGAGTACCCACATGCAACTCGCCACCACGCAATGCACCACGCACGTCAACACAAAACATGAATAGAATGTCATCTATTCAGTGTTACAACTGCAGGAACTGGGGTCATTACTCGAGGGATTGCCCACAAAGGCGCAACAGACCGGCCACCAATACTAGTTCCAGAAATCAAACTTACCAACCTAGAAGAAATCAGCATCAGGGAAACTAAAAGAGAGGCCAAGATAGGAGGCTTGTACCTCTACAGTGGAAAAAACCTCCTTCGTTGGACTATCAATTTTAAGTAAGACAAATTTACATTTATTTCTATCTTTATTGATAATACTATTGTGAATGCTCGAATAGATATTGGTGCCGATAATACCGCCATTAGTGAGAATGTGTGGAAACAAATAATAAAGAAGAATCCACATATTCATCTCCACCCAGTCCGACGGTACGATTAGCCATACAAGGGGAAGACTGTAGAACTTTAGGTTGTTTTCTAGTTGTGATAAAGGTCAATAATGTCATAATAAAACAACCTTGCATGATTGTTCCAGATTTGGCAAATAACATAGCAGTTTACAATATATAGAACATACATCAATAGTGACATACAGTATGATATTACATGAAATGCAGAAACCAACCAAAAAATTTGAAATTTTACAAATATGGAGTTTTTAATTTTTTTGTGGAGGCTGATCTGGTGCATAGTTGATATTGAATAATGAGCATCTTGGAAGAGTGAAACTGGTATCTACATTTAGCAACTATGATGTGATATTGCTAAGGAGCAATTTCATATAGTTTATTTTTGTTATGTCCACTAACTGAAGACAATTTTTATGCAGATTAGTTTTTATCTATCTCCTCATATATAGAGTTATTTAGAAAGTAATTTCGTTGTTTTCATGAAAATGAACAACAATTTTTTTATAGTATATAAATATGCATTTAACTGTCTAAAAATAAATATATAAATATGTATTTAACTGTCTCTGTTTATTATTTGAGTATATAAATATTTTATTTAATTATATATTGACCATTTTGGTCCAATACACATGTTGCCATCTTTCTGGTAGTAGCATGATTCCATGCTCGTAGAATTTCTGAACTTTTCTTGCAAAAAAATTGAAACAAGTGATTTTTGACATTCTCATTTAATGCTTGCAAAAACTGAACCAAGTAATTTTTGACCAAGTGTTTTGCCATCTAAAGAATTCTGTAAAGACCAGAATAAGTAGAGTGTTTTGCCATCTAAAGAATTCTGTAAAGACCAGAATAAATAATAATCGCTTTGCTTGCAAAAACTGAATCAAGTGATTTTTGACATCCTCATTTAAACTAAGTGTTCTACCATCTAAAGAATTGTAAAGACTGGAATAAGTGGTAATTGGAAAGTGCCAGATATGGCGAATATAGTGGGTATGGTAGCACATCCCATCCAAGCTGTAACAGTTTCTGGCGAGTCATCAAACTTGTATGAAGTTTGGCATTGTCATAGTGAAACACTACACTTTTTGTTAATCAATTCGGCAAACTTGTATGAAGTTTGGTATTGTCATGGTGAAACACTATGCCTTTTCTGTTAATCAATTCTGGCTTTTTCTGTTTGATGGAATCATCAATTTGTCCAATTTGTGGCAGTACACTTCTGAATTAATTTGGAATTGTATGGTAGAAGCTAAAAAAAAAATTTCCTTGAAATCTCACCAAACAAAGAGCATTATTTTTTTTGATGAATATCAGGTTTTGGAATGCTTTGAGCCAGTCCATTTCTTCTGCTCCGTGATCGTTTGCATTCAACTTTGTTGTAAGCAATCCATTTTTCATCAACAGTTATGATTATTCACCATTTTTCATCAACAGATATCTGCTTCAGAAAGGAATCATTTTCTTTACATTTGAGCAGCAAATCACAGATGTTGATGCAATGGAGCAAATCTTTCTTCGAGAACATGTGGAACCCAAATATCAACGTTTCAGCTGGTCGTGAATGGTTGAATTAAAAAAATTCAATCTTGTAACAATTTCTTATGTTGTTATTCAGTGGTTTGCTTTAACCAATGTCTTTATTTTGTCTTCATCAGCTTTAACTGGTCTTCCAGAATGTGGTGCATCTTTAATATCGAAATTGTCAAAATGAAATTTTGCAAACAAGTTTTGGCACTGGTGTTCTGTTAGCACATCATCTCTATACACTTCACATAACTTTTTTTCTTGCTTGAACAGCATTCTTATCTTTTCAGTAATAAAAAAGCAAAACAGGCTGAAAATCTCCATTTTATTTTCCATTTTTGATAGAACAACAAAAAAAAAAAAACTGCACAGAATCAAAAAAAATTTTTTTATAAATATACCTTGAAATGTCAGTTGTCAAAATTTATAATGACAAAATGGTTTAGAATGAAAATGGCAGGTAAAAATACAACTAATGCCACTGGTGGGGAAAAACAAAATTACTTTCTGAACAACCCAATAGTTATAAGTTATATATATATAACTTGTAACTACTGGGTTGTTCGGAAAGTACTTTCGTTTTTTTCCCACCAGTGGCATTATATATATATATATACACAGGAATCCCTTGATTAGTGTGGGTTTAAATAATGCAGATTTGATTAGTGTGCAAAAAAAAATTGAGACTATCCCTTAAGTGCCAAATTTGATTAGTGCAATTCAACAAGTACGATTTTTTTTTTTTTTGCAAATCCTCTGAAGGGTTGGTAACTGAATCTTGGGGATTGTAGTCTACATGATTAGAGCACTGCAATAAATTTATTTATTTTAATTCTGTTAATATTATGACTTTCATCATCTAATTGTTATATTTTTAATTAGTTCGTAATTTTATTTATTAATAAATTTAGCATGAATGGCAACTACCTAATAATAGCCATTACAATATTATATAGCCAACCTTGCCTTCAGATTCTCTTCAGTACTTAATGTTTATGGACCTGCAATTATTTTTTACAAAATTTATGTAATTTTGTAAAAAATAATTTTTTTTATGAAAAATAAATATTAATTTTTACTATAAATTTTTAAATACTTATACATATTTTTCAATGATTTAAAGTACATGTAATGCAATATAGATAGGTTTTGAGAGAGGAAAAAATACATATTTATAATTTTGATATTTTTCAGGATTTATTATAATCATTATTCCCATTATTATAATCATCCATCATTATTCCCATTGGTGTTTTAGTTTGATTAGTGCATTTTTTATATATGCGGTATATTTCAAGGATTAAACACACTAATCAAGTGATTCCTGTATATAATGGGGAAAAAATACATATTTATAATTTTGATATTTTTCAGGATTTATTATAATCATTATTCCCATTGGTGTTTTAGTTTGATTAGTGCATTTTTGATATATGCGGTATATTTCAAGGATTAAACACACTAATCAAGTGATTCCTGTATATAATATGTGTGTGTGTGTGTGTGTGTGTGTGTGTGTGTGTGTGTGTAAAAGATATAAGATATATATATATATATAAGAGAGAACTGATAGAAAAATATTTTATCATCATATATAAATTAAAAAGTAAAAATAATAATGATATTTCTCTAAGAGTGATCATACCTCCTTAGATCTGCTCATGTATTAATAAAGATGATTAAAGGGAAATAGATGCTAATGCTAATTATTAAGATGCCAGGTCTCATTTGAATGTCTTATATCAAAATAGTTTAAATAAATACACAAATAAAAACACAATAAACAATGATACTAAATATTTAATATCATCATTTATTGCATTTTTATTTGTGTATTTATTCAATCATGATGAGCACCGCTAAATCAAAACAAAGTTTCTTTGCCAGTGCTTATGTACATCACTAGGATTCTAGAGTAGATATTTTTTTAGGAACTATACCATTTAGTGGACTTGTACACCTTATGCCACTTATATCATATTTGCTTTGTTTCATTCCATATGCAGTATTATCTAGGAAAAAACATCTTGGAATATAATCTCCCATAGGGAGAAGAAAAACTGATTGCATTATTTCTTTCAAATTTGATTTAAATCAAAAATACAATACTTTGTAATCTATAATACACAGGTAGGCCTCGATTAGTGCGAGTTCGAATAATGCGATTTTGATTAATACAGGTAGGCCTCAATTAGTGCGAGTTCGAATAATGCGATTTCGATTAGTATAGGCCTCGATTAGTGTGAGTTCGAATAATGCGATATTCGATTAGTGCACATTAAAAAAATGATACATTTTTCAGTTAGTGTGAGCAAATATTCAATTAATGTGAGTTGTAAGCACGAGCAAATATTCGATTAATGCGAGTTGTAAGTATAGACCAGTCTTACTAACAAAGGTCTGTGATTAATGCGAATTGTAAGCATAGACCAGTCTTACTAACAAAGATCCGTCCCCTTTTACAACTTATAAAAATGATACCGTTTTTCACTTAGTGCGAGCAAATATTCGACTTTTAAAATTGATACCATTTTTCAGTTAGTGCGAGCAAATATTCGATTAATGTATAGACCAGTCTTACTAACAAAGGTCTGTGATTAATGCGAATTGTAAGCATAGACCAGTCTTACTAACAAAGATCCGTCCCCTTTTAAATTAATGCGAGTTATAAGCATAGACCAGTCTTACTAACAAAGCTCTGTCTCCTTTTTGCATTCTTACTAACAAAGCTCTGCCTCCTTTTATGATGTCAATTAACAAATTATGTTAATTTTCAGTTAGTAACCATTTTATGATGTCAATTAACAAATTAATGTTAATTTTCAGTTAGTAAAACTGGATGAGGAGCAGTCTAAGAACAGTAACTTGGCTTTGAAGGGGTGAAACATCAGAAAGATAGTTAATGGCAAAAACCATTAACTGTTTAACATTACTGTACTATTATTTAGCTTTACTATCGTATACATATAGCATAGTACAGAATTTTTTCTTTTAAAAAGTATCGAAATGGATAAAAGGAAGAACACTTTTGACGATAAAACAGGAAATGAAAAAAAGAAGAGGTTCGTGATTACGCTAGAGCAAAAAATGGATGTGATTAAGCGACATAAAAGCAGTGCTCCACTTCCACTTTCGAATTGCTCTTTTGGTTTCTATTTGACGGTTGGTTTGATGATGGTATGAGACGCAATTCCTGGTAAGTTATTAATTTAGATGATGAACAACAATGTAAAATATGAAAATAAATATTTCTTAAACAGTTAGTATTGTGGTTATTCATCGTGAGGTTAGCTAATGGCCGGAATCTCACAAAGCAAGAACCAATTACCATATTTTACATATAGTTAATACAGTAGGGCCTCAACATTCACGGATTCCACATTCATGGATTTGCTTATTCGTGGCCGACTTTCTTGGACAACTTTTTGGCATTCGTGTTTTGCTTATTCGCGGTTTTCCCCATTCGAGGGAGAAATTTTTCCCTAAATTTTTTAATAAAAATTTCTGTATACAGTACGGTACAATATTTATTTATATTAATATCACAATTTATTCTATTAGAAACACAAAAAGCTTTATTTAAGCACAAGCTCCTTGAACGCACAGTTAAAAAAAAATTGCCGAATTACTGTAGTTTGCTTCGCCATCCGGGACTCTACGAATTACTGTAGTTTTTGCTTCGCCATCCGGGCCATCCGGGACTCTATGCTTTAGTTTTGGTTTTGATATCCGGGACTTTACGGTTATGCCCGTATATTTTTTAATTCTATCGAGTGCTAGGATACATCATCATGTCTGGAAAAAGGACAGCTAGTCAGAAGTCGACAACTTCCCATATTTGTAAGCGTGCGAAATCGGTAATGACCCTTTCAAAGAAACAGAAAGTTCTCGATATGTTGCTAGAGGGAAAGGGTTACGCTGAAGTAGGTAGACTTTTTGGTGTAAATGAATCTACAGTTAGGTCGATAAAGAAAAAGGAAGATGCAATTAGGCATAGCATAAAGGGTGGTACTCCATTATCATTGAAGCACACTTCCCAAATAAGAGATAAGAACATAGAGAAAACGGAAAAGGCTCTGTACTTGTGGATAGAAGACCAGAACCAGAAGAATATGCCGATAAGTAAGGCTATAATAAAAGCCAAAGCCATAAAGCTCTATAAACACTTTGCGGAATCTTCAGGTGATAATCCAAATAAATCTGTTGCAAGTAGCGGTTGGTTCGACAAATTCAGGAACCATTATCACCTTCACAACATTATACAGTATGTAACATACAACCGGTATTTATGGTATTGGTATACCGGTATGGTATACCGGTATTGTACTGTACTTTAACTTTTTCTTCATTGTAATAATAATTTTAAATAAATATTAAAAGTAATTATACAGTACTATACGTACTATTTATTGTTTCACATTAAGTAGATATACTCCAGTCCCCAACTCCTGTTTTCCCATAGGATCTTAACTTCAACTTTCGTGCCAATTTTCGAGAACGTAACCCCTGCGAATGTTGAGACCCTACTGTACTTCGAATAATGCGAATTTGATTAGCACGAGAAATTTGTGAAACCAATTATTCGCACTAATCGAGGCCTACCTATATACCTGTGTTCCTTGAGGTACTAACTTAATTTGCATGATGTTTTTAACTTAAATACTGCTATTATTTTGCAAGGAAGACAAAAGGTTGGACATTTCTGTTCTACTGCATTATTGGAAAAAATAAATTCAATTTTCTGGATGTTAATATTGATGTTTTTAATTCTATTTACTAAAAATTCATTAATTACATCATTTCTAGATAGTTCCAAACAGTTCAGTTCGAAACAGTTCAGATGTCGAGTCCTGGACTTTACTTACAAAGACATCTGAATAAACTATCTTAAATTTATTACCTCGAAAGAGACAATAATGATAACTCCAAAAATATTGAAATAATTTTATATATTGAATTTTGTAATATATTTTGCAACTAAACAATTAAGTTTCTAATTTCATAGATTTGAATGAAAAATTCCATTTATAAAAGCAAGAGATTTTTTTGGTGTAATCATAGTCATCTTGAAATATTGTTATAATATGCTAATAAACTATGTAATTTTATATTATATTGATTGTTAGTATATTCTGCATAATAATGTTTACAATTCTTGAAGAGTTTTTGAAATTTTCTGAAATTTGAAAATGAAATTTCATGTGTAAGTATGAATGCTTGTAACTCAAGGGGCACCTATATTTGTATATAAATTTCAATAAAATCTGAATTCCTCAAACTGTGGTATACTTACTGTATATTAATATGTACACTAAGTATACCACAGTACCCTTACTGTACATATACTATAGTGTAAAAAAAGATGAATAATTATAAAAATAAATAAAAAAAAAACATTTACTGTAAGTGCATGTATTATGCAGTCATTTAGTATAAATGCATAAATTATCAGTATGAATTACTATGTAAAAAGTTTAGACACAAAGATTTGAACAATTTGAAAAATAAACTTTAGCACTATAATCTATCTATATTACTTATAAAATATAGATTATGTATGGGTGTATGTAACTTTTTATTTAAAATCTAAAAAAGATATCTAGGAATATGATATAGCATTTTGTTCAGTATCAGTATGAGCATTTCCCTACGTCGCCCTTTTTTAGGACCCTAGAGGGCCCAATTTTTATTTATTTTATGACAATAAATATCAATAGATGGCGCTAAGTGGCAAAGAAAAGGCAACAGATAACTTATTTGCATTACTATTACTGGATTTTTACAGAATTACTTAGCTAAAACAATAATTACTGATTATGATACAGGATACAGTTCAATATCAATTTGTGTTCAATCAGTATCTTTATATCATATCTTTTCATTGGATGTTTTATTTTAAAGGAAATTTTATGTTGAATTTGCAATTAAACCTGTTCTATATCCATAATTATGATTCTGACATATATCTCAAATGAAATTTATTTATATTTTATGACACAAAGAAATTATATAACTATTCATCATGACATAAACTATTAGACCTATATGTTTATCCAATATTATGTAATAAAAATAAGTAATATTTAAAATCACACAAAAAACAGTAATATATACAAATTTTTTATTTGTTGTAATTTTAAATGAAATTAATCCACGTTGCATTATTTCAAACATATTTTGAGTCTTTTCCTCTTCGAAACTTTTTGTAGTGCTATGCATGATTATTATAACATTTTTCTCCAAGCTGATTGGGGAAACAATTTGGATTGGCCAGACATATTTTATAACAAATGTATTTCCACATGTTACATTAGTCTTTATTTCTCTAACAAATACGCATAAATATTTTATATTTTATTTAATAACTAAAACATTGTTAGTCTCTTTAACATTCCTCAGCAGGTTGAAGATTGTTTGTGGCCTCTTAAATGCAGGTTTCTTTCCAATTTTCTTTATCACATTTCTCACTGCTCTAAAGTCTCTTAATGCCTCTGGTATCACGGTGTAGTTATCTTCTTGGACGCTATTTTGTTCGCCTATGCTGCAGTCTCTTTGGGGTGGATCTTCTTCTAGATAGGGATTAGGTCTTCTTTTTAATGTTCTCGATTGTAAAAAGAATATTCAAACTTTTGTGAGAGCTGACAATGGCACTTATGCTGAAAGCACTACTCTAAATAAAAGTTGTTTAGAAGTTTTTTGCATATTTGGTCTGCTTAATAGTGCTTTTTCCAAGCAGATAACTACACAATGATACCAGAGGCATTAAGAGACTTTAGAGCAGTGAGAAATGTGATAAAGAAAATTGGAAAGAAACCTGCATTTAAGAGGCCACAAACAATCTTCAACCTGCTGAGGAATGTTAAAGACCCTATTAACCATGACTAGAAGAAAGGCGTGTAGAACATCCTGCTGCGAAACTTAGATGAAGACACTGAAGAATTATACATAGGCGCGACTTGCAGGAATCTGAAAGAAAAGCTAGCCGAGCACAAGAGGGACATCAAAAATGCGAGTTTGACACGTGTAGAACATCCTGCTGCGAAACTAAGATGAAGACACTGAAGAATTATACATAGGCGCGACTTACAGGAATCTGAAAGAAAAGCTAGCCGAGCACAAGAGGGACATCAAAAATGCGAGTTTGACCACAGCATTGGCCAGGAAGCTTATGAGAATAATATAAGTATAAATTGGCAGGATAGCAGAGTGACCAAGTAGATTACCAACATCGATGAGCTTTACACAGCCAAAACCATCCAGATATACAAAGGTAAGCCTAACGTGCTAATTATTAATGACAGGCAAGTTGATAGTGTGCAGAAGCCATGGAGATACCTGCTGAACCCAAACACGTAATTTTAAACAATTCAAAGAAGCAATAGGAAACACCAAGAAACAACCGCGGAAGCAAACAACTAACCCTAGATTATTCAAACCAATTGAAGAAATAGGTGGAAACACCATAAAAACATTCTAAGGAAAGGCTAAAATCAACTTTAATAAGTGAGGAAACAAAAGGAAACAGAAGGAAAACAAAGTAATATCGAAAGAACAGAAGAGAAAGAAAGAAAATCCCTGGAACTGTGAACAATAGTGCCCCACAAAAAGAATTGCAGAAACCTATTGAAAGAACCTCAACAAGAGAAAAGCCAAGGGACACTAATAACATAATTATGTAATGACAATTATGTGGGTAAGAACAAATTTGGTAATAAAATGGAAATTTTCTATGCTATGTATATTATTTCTTTGTGTGTTATTTTAAATATTATTTATTTATTAGCTAGGGAGAATCCATAAATTATGCCATGTTTTAGGGATAGACTATAGATTTGAAATGGTAAATGATGTAGGGGGAAGAGTTCTGTAAATTATGATGTCACTCTTAAAATGGTTAATGCATATAAAATAATGGACTAGAGAGAAATAGTGCCTATGAAACGGGACTGCAAGAGAAAAAACCGGAAGGAGTTTCTATTTATATATTTTTACTTTTATTATTATTTTTTAATTATTTTATTTCCCTTCTATGTTTATTCTGTATATTTTATCCGAAATTTTTTCACATGTTCTTATAATGTACTGCATTGTTATTAAAATCAAAGAGCATGTGCAAAAGGAGAAAAAAAGAACAAAACAATTCAAATATTTAACAATTTTGAACTCTGTATTCTTAGAATAATAGAAACTATATGTTACTCCTTTAAACTTATTGTTCTCGATTGTAAAAAGAACATTCGAACTTTTGTGAGAGCTGACAATGGCACTTATGCCAAAAATGCTACTATAAATAAAAGTTGTTTAGAAGTTTTTTGCATATTTGGTCTTTGAAGTCATAGTGCTTTGAGTTACCTCAATTTTTACAGATAAGTACCATAAAAAAAGCAATAAATTTCACAGAACTGAAACTGTTTCAATTGTCTCCAATTGCTTTATTTGGTGTCAGATTTCCAATTTCATCAGATATAATGCCAACGGCATAGAGTGAATGTATTTGTGTAAATGGAAACTTATTTCCAGGCAAACTGTCTCCTCCAGTGCACTTCAGCTGTTGGTTTTTCTCCAGTGACGAACTTCCATTGATTTTTCCCTATGGCTGAGGAGCATTGGTGGTATGTCTACTCCCATACTTTCTTTCCTGTGGGAGTGGAGATATCAGAATATTTAGGTTAGGTCTGATTGGTATTATTAACACCTTCTATCTTATCAATTCTTAAGCTGAGTGATTGTGGTATGTTGACTGTAGATATAAGTCTAGTGATAAGTTACTGACACACAAACATTTTATTTAAATTAAAAAAATAAAAATAAAAAAAATACAAAAAAATAAAATAAAATAAAATGAAATAAAAAAATTAAAAAAAATATTAGTCTTAGGTATTAACATAGTTATAAGTCTTTTACTAACTTAAGATAAGCTTTCTTAACATAGTTCTAGTTCTAGATATACTATTAATACAGTTCTAGGTCTGTAATAACATAGTACTTAATATCTACTAACATAGTTCTAAGCTTCTATCTAACATAGAAGAGGTTATTAATACTCCTCTATACAGGGTTAGGTGCTCACATGTGTCATCAAGTAGATTGAATTGGAATGGTTCTTTGCTTCTTCTATATTTTTGCATTTATTTTTTGCCCATAATGGCTCCATTAGTACTCTATTTGAGTGGAAAGGGCAATCAAAATTTAGCCATCAAGCTTACCATACAAAAGAAAAGAAGAATTATGTATTTCAATCGAGCATTATAATAATATAAATTATATGTAAAAATTAAAATATTGTCCCACATTTTTACTATGTGATTATAAAAGCTCGGCAATGTCGAGTATTTTAGCTAGTACTATATAGAACAAAATCCAAACTAGCTTATTGGATCTTAAAAGAAAATTAAAAAGGCAGGAGTGCTTTTGAGCTGGACTGCCCCTCTTCAACTGCACAGAGATAATGAACATTAACAGAAAGTGGAATATCTGTATAAACAAGTATAAATTGTGATGTCAGCCCTGAATGACAGTAATAACAAATAGGTTGTACATGTAAGATGATATAATGTTTGCAAAAGGAATAAAGATAGAGTGGAACAAGTTTCCAACAGATCCGTAACGACAAAGAAACTAGGCTTAGTGCTGAGGGTGCAGGTTATCGAAATATTGTCAATTCAATGACTGGCGCAGTAAGCTATTATGTTAAAAATAAATATATAATGAAGCAAAAGAAATATCTCTCAGATTCAGATAAGAATCTGAATCTGAAAGAGGTTTATAATTAAAAAATACAAGTAGTTTTTAGTTTAAAGTTCCCAGATTTATCAGTTTTTTCCAAATATGAAGTATTAAAAAAAATCTAAAATATAAACATTACTTGAAATAAATTCTAAATATTTATAAAAGCATTTAAACCCACATACATAGCTATGCAAAATAGTACAATTGGTCGTGTAGCAAAAACTGTCATCTGCTTTGGAATCAGAAAATTCAATTGAGTGACCAAAAAGCAGTAGTAATGCATCCTTTGGTTTTATCATTATATTATGTAAATAACTTCTATTCCCATATTATGCCTAAGATAGTAATTCATCTGCATTAAACCTCATCTCTTATCTGTCAAGAATAATGAAAAATAAAAATTCTTTAACATTAATATGACAAATAATTTATTATAATAATTTGCTTGATTTAAACATTTATTATTTTTTCATTTTCTTAAATAAATAAATCTTTGTTTAATAATAAACTTTTGTTGATCTTTATTTAATTTTATTATGGTCAAATTTTCTTGTTGGAGTTTTCTTGTCTCCAGGTTTTGACATTTTGTCTATGGGAAATTGATTCTTGGTTTCAAGTTCTTACTTAAGAGGACATAACTCCAGGTTTTGACATTTTGTCTATGGGAAATTGATTCTTGGTTTCAAGTTCTTACTTAGTAAGCTCATTTCAAAAACAAGTTAGGTCATAACAGCAAAACTATCTGTATTTATATTTGAGTGTATATAAATTAAATATAAAACTGAAATATAGTTTGCAAAATATCTCATCTTATCTTTGGTCTTAGTGAATTATTAAAAAAATTAAAATTTCACTATATAAAATAGCACAATACATGCAAGCAGGTTCAAATCATAACTGTGGTATTGTTTTCTAAATATTAATGAATAGACAAAGAAAAAGTGACTTTTTTAATCAATATTTATCTGAAATTATTGCATTTAAATTTCAAGAAACATTTTCAAGTAATGGATATTTGCTTTTAAATTCAATTGCTGAGATATTATATATTCATCTGATAGATTTCTTTAGGTTAAGAATAAATATTTTCTTTTATAGATGCAGTATTTACAGGTGTGCTCATAAATAACTTCCTGTCAAAGATACATTTCTTACTATGAATCACAGAACCTGTTTAAAATAAAATTTTTCATTATTAATTTAAACAAATCTAATCATTTAACTATGATCTTTCTACAATCTTTTCTGCAATGAAATTACATCACAAATTTATACTATATCATAACAACACCAATAGATTGATAAAAATCTTTACACATGAAACATATTTTTCAATAATGTAAGTCATATTTCTTATAGTAACTGGTTATGTAATACATAAATACATAAATAAATGTAGATATTTAAAACTACTACATATTTTTTTGATCATGTAGAAATTCAATGGTCACTTGAGCAACACAAATTTCATATCACAAAAATTAATGTGTAATTTAAATGGAAAAAAAAAATAGACAACAAAAATAGCCTAAATTTTTTATATTATACTAATTATTATTATTGCATATGCTTACCTTTATTTTGCCAACATATAATACTTCATATTGTTGAGAATTACATAGTATAGTATCAAGAGCAAGACCACTACTTTGTCTGCATAATGGAGCTACAATACCATGTTGCTGAACTAATTCCTTTGTCATTTCTCGTACAGTTGTGAATAATTCTAGAACCTAAATAAGTAATTATAATATATTCAGTAACACTTCTTAACCATAAATAAATATTCTTTAATAAAAAATAGTAAAAAATGCTGAAATAGTGATATGCTTTTGGTTCTTTCACATATTAAAGATTGTTCCAAGAGAAACGAAATATTTCAAAAATTATAATTATTAAATGTACAATTGTCTGTTACTAAATATCATAGTTTTAAAAAGAATATTTAGTAATTAATTGATTTGTTACGTACTTATAATGATTTTGTTTATGATATTTAATAGAATTTTATTTTAATTTAACTAATACAAGTTGAATATCCCCAATCATCCAAAATATTTTGAAAACTGTTACTTTGTTTTCACATAGAGTCTTTTGAGATAGGGCTAAAATCAGTGTTTATGCTGTGAAAGATGATGCAATAGTGTGTGAATAGCTATGGTGCAAATACAGTAAACTATCAAACAATGATTTTAGTCCCTGAAAGGTATCTGTAAATACAGTATATACTTTCTGTATGTCTGTGTACTTTATATATTCTTTTTTTTCTTGAATGTCAAATAAAAAAGAATTTTTCTGAATGTCTGAATTTTTTTCATTTCTCTTCAACTTCACCACATCATGTGTTCCAAAGTCTAGTAAAATCCAAAACAAGCTTGGTCTGAAATATTTTGGATTGGAGATACTCAACCTGTAACTATACAAGGTGTCCCAAAAGTGAACAAATGAAGTGAAGTGATGGGAGAGGTCATTTCCAATCAGAATAACCATATATGTGGTTACCCAATTGTTGATATAGTAAGACCCCGCTTAACGCTGCTCCATTTAATGTTGTTTCGATATAATGCAGTTTTTTCCAAATTCTATAATTTTATTGATTCACTTTGGCATGGTTTTTCAAACTGTTATTCTTGCATAAATCCGAAATCACAGCCATTTTTTGCATTGATACTCCTATGCCGTCTCACAGTGCATCTGATATCAGCGCAGTGTAGTACACATGAAAGTCTGCTCCAGTCAGAGTTCATATTTATGATCAGTTATCAATGCTATTTTACAGTAATAAAAATAACAATTATACCATTTTTGTTTTAACCTGAATGCTGCCACTTTAAACTATAATTTCTTGAAGTTAGAACGTTTTTCTTTCATCAATATTTTTCGTTGTTTTTACATTCAAGTTAGAACGTTTTTCTTTCGTCAATATTTTTTCGTTGTTTATAGTTTGTTGCAATCTTGATTACTGCCTTTTGGCTTTTTATTTTCTAATTTTAAGAATTTTTTCATGAATGTTTTATGAATACAAATGCTTTTTATTTTCTAATTTTAAGAGAATGTCATAAATATATATGAGTACAAATTGATATTAGCAATAAAAAATGTCTATAATTAATGAAATACAATAGTAATAATATATATTGCAAAATAAAATTAGAAAAATGCTATGTATATATTTTTTAATCACTGTCCTGTTTCACCTATCCTCATTACTTACGTGTTAGAATAACCTTGTTTAACGCGGTTTCATTTAGCGCTTTGTTTCCTTGGAACATATCCCCATGTTAAACAGGATCTTACTGTGGTTCAAAATTTATTTCAAAATTCGTATTTTTCCCTGAAATCACTTAGTGCAATATCTAAAATTATTTATTTATAAAAAAATATACGGTAGATATTTGGTGATTTTTTATTTTATTTTTTAACAGTTCATAAAAATGCTTTTATTTTTTACATAAAATAAAAAATAAAAGCATTTTTATGAACTGTTATTTTCAGTCAAATAATAAAAATGGTTTTTCTCTGAACATTTGTTTCTAAAAAATTTTCAGTTCCAAAAGTGAACAATCAAATGAAGTAAGTTGATGGGAGAAGTCATATTTAGGATTATTCAGAACAGAATTTTTTGCAACTAAGTCTTAGTTGTTAAAAAATACACTTTACAAAATTTTGAAAGTTAAGGTTGTTGGTTAAACCTTAAAAATCTATAAAATATAAATTTTTAACAACCATGACTTAGTTGCAAAAAAATTCTGTTCTGAATAATCCTAAAAATGACCTCTCCTATCACCTCATTTCATCTGATCATCCATTTTTGGGACACACTGTATATTATAGTTATTTTTAACTCTTTACATTCCAAAATGAAATAAAAAAAATATAATTGTGTTTGTCTGCCTATCTTTCATTTCTATATAAGCACAATAACTTGCTTCATCATCATCAGTAGTGAGCTTTAGGGGGCTTACACAAGCCCTTTGTTAAATTTGTCTTTAATTTGTGAGCCCCTTGTTCTTTTTGTTTGTTTGTTGATTTATTCCAAGAAAAACACATCTTGTATGTCATAATCATACTTTGATTTACATTAGTCTGTCTCTTTCTCGTATTTGTGTATTTGAATGTACATCTCAAATAGTAGTGATCTGGTGATAATGCCCTCTGAAGCAGGGTAGGTGGGTAGGAACTTAATGAGCAAAAACTCTTTTGCTCATTAAGTTCCTACCCTGGAAAGGGTGAGAATTAGAGTATCATCTAAATTCGTTTAAGTTTGGTCAAATGCATTGTAGATAACCTAAAATTTAAAGAGAAGAGATCTTTAAAAGAATTTAATCCTAAACCTTATGTAAAAACTTTTTTGAAAAATCATTGCTTGGCTTTAGAACTATCCTAGGACCTAGAAAATTAATTGATGTGAAAGAAAAAGAAAATACCGTGTGGTAGCTTCTGGCATAAATTGTGCCACATAATTAAATTTACTCGTTGTTTTATGTAATTTCTGTGATATTTTGTTTTTTTTATTTTTTTAAATTAAAAAAATTTTTATTTTTTATTTTAGAAAATTTTTTTTATTTTAAAATGTTTTCTTGTGCATGCACAATTATTTGTATTTTCTGTTTCCTAGGACCTAGAAAATTAATTGATGTGAAAGAAAAAGAAAATAACGTGTGGAAGCTTCTGGCATAAATTGTGCCACATAATTAAATTTACTCGTTGTTTTATGTAATTTCTGTGATATTTTGTTTTTTTTATTTTTTTAAATTAAAAAAATTTTTATTTTTTATTTTAGAAAATTTTTTTTATTTTAAAATGTTTTCTTGTGCATGCACAATTATTTGTATTTTCTGTTTTTGTAAAAAGTAAAACATTTAATTAGATTTTTATATTTTGTTTTATAAGATAAAGTGAGAGCCCTTTGGTTAAAATTTTCATAGCTCACTGCTGAACATCATTCAATTTGAATCAAAGTTCATGTTATTTTTGACTAATCATAAAGCCAAGCCTATTGAAAATGAACAGTATAGGATTAATATTACTAATGTAATAAATTTAGCATAATCATCATCAGATTTCAATAAAATTATTATTATTTAGATATATTATTGGGACATTGTAGAGAATCAAGCCTATTAAAGATAATCAGTACAGATTCATACAGTATCTCAATGTAAATTTGTCAGTGCAATATTTTGTAAACATATCATTTGATTTAAAATTTGCAAATATTATTTTCTCAAGACTTCTTAAAAAATAAAGAATATTAAAAATGATAAATGTAAGACTATTATTACTGGCATCATAAGAGGAAAGTTATTCATAAATGATGAAACAATACCATAAGCAAATATTATATGATTTGAATAAAATTTATATATATTGTTGGAATTCACCAATGATCAAGTTTGCAACTATTTTAACTAACTGCTATTAATAATATTTGAAAATAACAGCATTAAATAGCAGTTGAAAAATAATATTTATCTTACTTATTTGGCTTATTGTTTGCTTTTGTTTAATAATTAAAAGTTTTAATGAAATGTTTTTGGTTGCTATACAACCATCTTCAGCATTAAGAACAGAATACTTATATATATTAACAGTATATATTAACAGAATATATATTAACAGAATATTCACTAAACAGGTATCCTCTCTTCTTAATGCTGAAGATGGTTATATCGCAACTGAAAACATTTCATTAAAACTTTTAGTTATTACTTTTCAACTGATGTTTAGTGCTATTATTTTCAACGATCAAGTTTGCTGAAAATGATCAAAATTAGATTATTATTAAAGTTATAATTATGATCAGATAGTGATCATTTTCAAATCTATTTCATTCTATTACTTATTTTTGCCATTTTATTTCTGTTCATTAGTCTAAGTCAGGTATGTCAAACATGCAACTCATTCACTGGATAAACATTTTTTAATCATCATCAACAAGCTTCTTCCCATTTCTATATGGGGTCGCTGTTTTTGATGAGCTTTCTCCATTCCCTTCTGAGACTCTTTGATCTCAGATCGTCATCCACGATATCTTGCCCACCTTCTCTTGGGGTTGTCTTCTTTTCCTTCTTCCTTCAGCTTTCATGTTCATATGTCCTTCCCATAGCTTTCATGTCTTTTGCCCGAGTAGTCCTCATCTCTTCTCATTATCTGGACAAACTATCTTAATCTACTTTCTTGGATTTTACTTGCAATATCCGAAACCCTCACTGTCCCTTGGATATATTCATTTCTAATCCTGTCTGCTCGTGTCACTCCGCACATCCATCTTAACATTCTCATTTCTGCCACCTTCATCCTTTGTAAATTGGATTTCTTAAGGGGGAGTGCTTCCGTTCCATACAGCATTGCTGGTCTCACCACTGTCCTGTATACTTTGCCCTTTAGACGCACAGGGATCTTCTTATCACATAGGACTCCAGAGACTTCTTTCCAATTTTTCCAACCTGCCTGTATTCTGTTATTCACTTCTCTACCTGTCTCGCTCAATTCATCCACAATCGAACCAAGGTATCTGAAGTGGTCTGTTTTCCTAACTGTTGTTTCCATTAGCTTCAGCTCCTCATTTTCCTGGGTCCCTATGTTGCAGGCCAAATATTCTGTCTTGCTTCTGCTGATTTTCAGTCCTCTGTCTTCTAAAGCTTTCCTCCAATTCTCCAGCTTTTCTTCGACCTCTGCTCTAGATCTTGCGCATAAAACTACATCATCTGCATATAGCATGTTCCAAGGTGCTTCTTCCCTGACCTTTTCTGATAGGACATCTATCACTGTGTTGAACAGATAAGGGCTCAGTGCCGAGCCCTGATGGAGACCCACACCCACTTCAAAGCTGCTCGTTTCTCCTAGGCAGGTTCGTACTTTTGTCGTGGTTTTCCTATACATTTCTTGGATTAACCGGACATATTTCTCTGGTGCATTTCTAAGTCTGAGGCTTCTCCAAACTTCTTGTCTTGGCACTCTGTCATATGCCTTTTCCATGTCGATGAAGACCAGGTGGAGTTCTTGCTGTTTCTCTCTGAACTTCTCCATCATTTGTCTCAGGCAGAAGATTGCATCAATGGTTGATTTTCCTGGCATGAAACCAAACTGTTGACCCCCAATCTTAACTTCAGCTCTCAGTCTTTTGTCCAGGATTCTCTCCAAGATCTTCATGATGTGACATTACTTTAATTCCTCTATAGTTGCCACACATTTGGATGTCCCCTTTTCCCTTGTAAATTGAGACAATAATACTTTCTCTCCATTCGTCTGGTATCTCCTCCTCTCTTTAGATCTTCCCCAAGAGGTCCTATAGTAGGTCCAGCCCTTCTTCTCCAAGGGCCTTCAAGGCCTCAGCTGGGATTCCATCCAGCCCTCCTGCTTTCCCATTTTTCATCTGCTTCAGTGCCGCCTTTACTTTTTACATAATTTCTGTCATAATTTGTAACACTGGATAATACAGGAAAACATTATTAATTCAAATAATAAATTAAACAAACTTAATTTTATCTTATTTTCTTTACTTATACCAGGGGTTCTTAATCTTTTAATGACTCCAGACCTTCAATGGATTGTCCAATATGGTCCCATACTCCCTTCACTTCACAAAAATGAGAAATGATAAATATACAAACAGCTGTAACTATTTTACAATATTTTAAAATAAATACCAGTACCCAGAGATCGAGTCCCATATCCCCAGCATTTGATTCCCATACCCTTGGTTAAGAACCTGACTTATACAATATATTTAATTTTTTCTCCTATAAAGTACAGCTATTGTTGTAAAGTGTAAACAATTCAGAATGCAGCTGATTAGAATTTTTTGAAATGTGACCATCTCAGTATTTCTTTGTCCTTTAATGCAGCTTTTTTTCATTACTATATTGTGTTGTGCTTAACTGACATTCTGTAAGAACTGAGTTTGAAACCTTATTCTAAGTAATGATAAATCTACACTTGACTATTGCTATTTCTTACTCTGTGCATGATCAATGACATATAGCAGAAATGTACAGACTACAACTCTCTATTGATTTGTTGGTGGTCTACCTCACTATGTATTATTTTAGCAAGTCACACAATCAACAAAATATTATTTGTAGGTTTGAATAATGCATTTTCAAATAATATTTTTCTGATATTAAATTATTTTTGCAATGAATCAATATTAATGTTTTTAAAAATAATAATCATATTTGTAATAATAAATATTTTTTATTTTTACTATGTGTGTGAAATAGATAATTTAAACAATTGTACATGTACACAAGATAGCAGTGCTGCTTAAATAATGAAAATTTAGAATTGATTTTGTATTTGGCTACTACAAATGTTGAACCTAAAAAAAAATTGTTTACTCAATACAATGCCATGCATCCAATTAAAAATTCTTTGTTTACTTTTGATTATGTTTCTTTGTAACATGTTTAATAAACGAATGATAATGATATATAACTTTGGTGTTTTTTTTTGGTGGCTCTCATATAAGTCATAGCAAATCTGTGCATCCCTAATATTTAGTCATTGCAAGGATTTTCACAAATAGAACTGCCTATTTTTGATATGTAGCTATAGATTGGTATCTTGACTAATGTCAACATCACTTGGAAAAATTTAAAGATCAATGTATTATATTTCATTTACAGAGCTATCAATCAATGTGAGTGGATTAAGGAGTATATATAATTTTGCTGGTTGAAAGTCAACTATTCACTCAATGGTCTTGGATTCCTTGACATTATTTGACAAAAGTATCTATTCGTAAATGCAAAATTAGAAAGGAAAGATACAATTTTATTTTCTCATGCAAAACAGTATGACATCAGAAACATAAGCCAATTAAAAAAACATATAGTTATATTAAGATGAAAGATGTTTGTACAATTTATTCATTTTTGTATTATTTTGTATACTATATGTCCTTCTTAACTACTGATAATTAAACATAATTTATCTGAGAGATAAGGTAATGACATAATCTATCAGAAAGAAAATATTTCAGGCAGACACAACCTGCCATCTATCAGATAATTTATAAAATTTTGCCAATATTTGAAATTTTGCATATATTTTTTAGAATGTGTATTTTAAAAATATATTTAATAGTCTTAAGCTCTAAGTATAATGTATAGAAATACAAATCAAAAGGATTTTATAAAGTTTCATTGCAAAGTCTGAGAGATATTTCAGTTAAAAAATGTACATGAAACTAATGAGGATAAACAAATTATTATATAGATACTATCTATTGACAAGTAACTGTACAAGTTAGAAAAGGAATATTTAATTTTATTTTCTTGCTTGATTTAATTTTATTTTCTTGTGATCATGATTTTGAGCATGAAGATATGGCAGATCTAAAGCTATTCAGATACAGGTATAATTGCAATTAATTTAAATCCTGGAAAATGTAGTACCAGATGAAGAAATCAACCTATAGATCAAAGTTCACAGAAGAACAGAGATCAAAGTGATATCATTTTCAAGATATACATATCTTTTCATATGAATCTTTAAAACATAACAGAATCAATCAATTATATATTTAATCACATGTTGGTAAGAGTGGATCTTTAATTCTCTAGTAAATAATCAAAGATATTATATTGATTGCTATATCTCAAAACAATGATCTTTTTATGAACATTGGCCTATAGATTGGTCTCTTTCATCTGATACTACTTTTGCTGGGCTTTTCAATCATTAAAATTGCACCCTCTTGGGACTTGAAATCCTTTTGAATGCAATTTATTTCTATATTTTTGTGTCGATTAACTCTTTTGTCATTTTATTACTTTTAGTCTAACAGATGATCAATTTTCACATGCTTATTGCCATTTCTTATTCCAAAAAATAATTGTTGAGATATATTCATTGCAAAGTTTTCACCAATAAAACAGTCTAATTTTGACTGGTGATTATAGATTAATATTTTGACTGACAGAGATACTTCTTAGAAAAATTTAAAAATGAACACATTTTTGTTATCTTCAAATTTTCGTTTATAGATATGAGCAGTCAACCAAAGCGAACTGATCAGTGGACTTGTGTAATCTGGCTGATTGGCAATTAACTACTAATTTATTGCCCTGAATTTTTCTAAAGTCACTTGAAGAAACTATCCACTGTCAAATGACATATTAGAAAGGTAAGATTCAATTTTATTTTTTCTCACACATGAAACAGCATGACATCACAAACATTGCTGATAAAAAAAAAGCAGGTAAATTAAAATGGAAAATGTTTGTACAATTTATTGATTTTTGTGTTAAGTATCGTATATCCTTCTTATATATTATGTATAATTGAAGTTCTATCATAAAATATAACAATATCATTTTAGTTAGTATTGAAATTTTGAAAAAATTCTAAACATACACTTTCTGAGAGATAAAGTAATGATGTAACTTAATCCACCAGAATACCAACATTCCAGGCAGACACATCATGCCATCTATCAAATAAGTTATAAAGTTTTGCTGATATTTGAATTTTTTTAGAATAGTTATTTTAAGAAATATTTAATAGTAACAAACTCTAAATGCAACTCATAAAAATTCAAATCAAAAGGATTTATAAAGTTTTATTGCATAATTTTTGGTGCATTTCAGTCTAAATTTGCATGTGTAATAATAATAAGGTGACCAACTTTTTTACAATGAAAAGGAGGACACAAATTAATTGAAGAAAAAAATATCGTAAATAAAGAAAAACATTTTATTCATTGCAACAAATAAACACTATAATATGATAAATGCACAATAAAAACATTTGTAGCATTTTATATTGTAATTATGCTGACATACATATTAATTATTATTTAAATTAGTACTTTTCCATTGAATGAATATTTTTTTGTCAATGTATCATCTCTTAACAATATATTAGAAATATCTGAACAAGAAATATCCTTCATGTTGAATTTAATGGCAAATCCTGCAGCTAGAGTATCAATATTCAATCTCGATTTCTCGCTTGTCCAAAAATCATTAACAATTGAAAAAAACTCTTTCAACTGCTGCATTAGTTCTAGGGAAGCACAATCTAAATTGAACAAGAATAAATAAATTTTCACATGGAATATGTTTGTTTTTGAAATGGCCAAATATTTCCACCCATTTTTTATCAATTTCAACATGTTCATTTTCCCATTGTATTAATTTTTCAGAGTTTAAATATATATTCAGTCTTCTAATTTCTTCAAAGAGACAATTGTCATCTATTTTAATGTCTGGTATTTCTTTGGATAAAAACTCAACCTAAGAAAAATGAGGACATATAGAAGGACACTTTTCAAGGGAAGACAGAACTTAAAAAAGGAGGACTGTCCCTGACTTTTTTAGTAAGGTGACCAATCGTCCTGACGATTGGTCATCTTACTAATGAAGATAAATAAATTATTATAAAGATTAATTAAACATATAAATATTTAAACAAAACTAACAACATTTTAAATATTACAAACTTGTAAAATATTTTTTGCAATAATTAAAATAAATGAAAAACTTTTTGATTACTATGAAAAATTACATTGCATTCAAAATGAAAACAAACAGATGTATAAGTTTTTTCCATAAAATGTTAATGAAAAATTCATTAACCAATTTACATTTTGTCAAAAAATATCACTTATAGTCTTAAATTTTCTTTTCTATGCTTAAAATATGCTCATAAATTTCATTTAGCCATTCCATTTGCTAATGCACTCATTGTTTAAACATTGTTGAACTTATGCAGTTTTTGATTTATGCAGAATTTTTTTGGATGAATTAACTTTAAAAGTCAGGGAATTACTATAAGCACAATTATTTTGATTGAAACCATATATTTCTATATACAGTATGTAATTTATAAAGAAATATATAATTTATAATAAAATTAAATAGTTAATATCCTAATTCTGAAGTCACTGATGATAAATAATAATAAAGCAAATTTCTTACTTCTGTTTTTCTAAAAAAAAAAAAAAAAAAAAAAAAAAAAAAAAAAAAAAAAAAAAAAAAAAAAAAAAAAAAAAAAAAAAAAAAAAAAAATACAATTTGTCTTAATTGTCAGCAACATATTTGAAAGTTTTAAATTTATAAATTTAAATTAATAAAGAATTTTCTCCTAAAAAAGTGTGTACAGTATTTTATTAAAATAACTAATTATTTAGAAACAAGTGATGCGTTTTAATACTGTAATTTACATACAGATAACAATAAATCAATGTCACAGTTAATTAATAAATTTGTAGCCAATTTCTATTTTGAAAATGCAGTACATAGCAAATCACCATGTCGAATGTAATCACAGATCCTAAATATCCTAATACAGATTTTTAAAGTTACAGTATACTAATAATGGTTACACAACTCAAAGTAGCACAAGTTTCAGTTTATTAACCTGACAACTAATATTTGCTGTTAATAATAATAATCTGAAATGTTACTAATAATTCACAGCCTTTGTTTTCATTCCATATCGATATAATTAATTTAATACAATATTACCTTGAATTTATTTTGATAATTTATATTGTTTTTCAAAATTAAACCTTCAAGATAATAATTTAAAGAATGAAAAATCTTCAATATTTTAAATAAAAAAATAGAATTGAATTAAAAATGAGACTAATAACAAAATAATCACTAAAACGTTATTTTAGAAAGTATTTGCTAATGTCTAATTTTAGAATTAGCGCCATTTTTTCTGATTCGAGATTAATTAGAATCAACGATATAATTGTTGGTTAGAATAAGGTTTCACGTGACACTATTACGTAATGAAAATAAAATTACACTTTGAATTCTATAAATTTAATTTTATATATTTTTTTTTATTTAAATATACGAAATCTTTGCACTAAACATATGTTTTGGATTTTTATTTCATTGTACAAATGAACTTTAAATGAGTCATGACCAAGGATGTTTTGTCATGACATTTTCAACATTAGTGCATGTGAAAAAAAGAAACGGTACTGTATTTTATGGAACAAAATAAATAGCATACATTGTATTTTATAAACAGATAAAAATTATCATTTCAAGATAACAATTATTAATTTAAATTATTATTTTTTAAAATAGAATTATTATATAGCATTTTATGATATTTTTATTCATTACTCTTTTTTTCAGTAAGGATTTAAAATCTTCAGTGAATTATTCTTAAATTTGAAACCATATCATTTTTATTGTAACATAAATGTTTTGCGTAACTTCATATTGGCATAAATGGAAATGTCTTAGTAACTATTTTGTATCTAATTGAAAGCATTTAATATGTAAAAAATAGAGCAAATGCAAGTTCTATGAAATTAGAATATTTTTTTTACAATTTAGATGTGGCTGTAACAAGTTGTAACAAATATCCTATCATCTTAATATTGTACTTGGCTTATTTTTTTACATATTCTAATATGTAAAAAAATTACATCTATGTAATGATTGGATATCATTTAATTTTTAGATGAAAACCATTCTAATAATAATATGTCGATACATCATTAAATATCCGACTGAATCGTAATTTTTAGGAAATATTTAATAAAATAATAAATATATCAAACTGGTTGAAATCGATTGAGTGATGTGACCTATAGAAGAATTCACGATGAGACCCTCTTTCCTTCATTTTGGCTCCATTGGACTTCATTTTTCAGAAATTAAATCTAGAATGTAGATATTACTTAATATCTACATCCTAGATTTATTCGAAATTGGTTGAGCTATGTAACCTATAAAATGTGACCTATTTATAGAGAAAACATTAATCCCTCTTCTACGTCTTTTAATTTTAGCTCAATTGGGCCAAAATTTCAGACGATTTTAATTGAGTTAAAATATATCTATATTCCAAATTTGAATCAAAAGAGGTTAAACAATGCAATAAATATAAATATTGAATATTTACGGAAAACGAATCCCCTTTCTCCCTTTATTTTGACCTAACTGTAATGAAATTTTCAGGGGACCTTAAATAATTTAAGAAATACCTACATTCCAAATTCCATCGATATTAGTAGAGAGGACTTGCTTGAATAGCATTGTAAGCCCCGGGCAAAGCAATGCACTAGAGCCCGACCCACGCATTTGTGGGAATAAAAATGTAAACTCTCAATAAAATTAAATCTTTATATTTATTGGGACTTTCAACAAAAATCAACGTTTCAACATAAAAGAAAAACATGATGTAAAGTGAGAATTAATAAACAGAAACTTTTGAATATCATAAATATTTTAAAATTTTTTACAGACTGTATTCGTGCTTGGAAGTTGCAACATTAACAATTTGTAATAACTATTTTATTACAAATTGTTAATGTATTCATTTATTATTTTAAGGACATATATAAGAACATTCACTGAATAATATTTCGAATAATAATAATATCTCGAAAGCTCTTTTCCACGATTTAACTTTAGTCCCTTTTTTCAATTATTTTATAAGTGAATTCAAATTAATAATTAATGTTAATCAGTTTGTGATAAATTCACCACAGAGCCCTTAGAATCGTGCGATTAGGTAATTGCCCAGTTGCCCATGCATTAAGAGAGTACTGGATATCGGTCGAACGACGATGCGATTTGCAGGTATCTGCCAAGAAGGAGAAAAACGACACTATCATTTTCCATTTCACTTTCAAAAAATATCATAAAATATAATCCACAAAGGAAAATAAAAAAACAAAGGAATCTTTCGTTGATCTTTTAGCAGAAGACCATTAACTGTAAGTCAAAAATTAACAAATCACTTAAAAATTAATAAAATATTTCTGTTTTTAAGATTCGGTATATTTATTAAATTCTACGATATTAATTTTACTATTAGATTGATAAAAAAAAAAAAACTAGACATCCTTTGCATTACTAATAGCAATTTATCTGTATACAGTAGCTTCTTAATTAACTGAAAATCATGATACAAAATTTTTTAAAAGTATCGTATATCAAAAATAAAAATGTAACTATACAGAATATTTGTAAGATCCAGAAAATAATTACATAACGCAATTTTTTTAAAATAAGATAAGTCCCTAGCCATTTTTCGATATAGGTCCTAGTTTTTGTCAAAAAAATGGGCTTAGAATTTCGAAACATTATATCCAGTTTTATAATTTCTATCAATCTAATTCTTCATATTATACAAGCAGAAGGTTAATAATACCAATTTTTTATTGTATTTATTTAGAATTTTTCTTCGAAAATTCTAAAATATACAGCAAATTTTCAGAAATAATACTAGTATAAGTATCTTGTAAATACTTAATTACTTATACTAAAAAATGTAATCAATTTTTCGAAGACAGATGCTATATTTAAGCAAAAATAAAAACATATTTCTGAAAATAAAACTAATCATTCCAAGAAAAACAATGCCAATTTTGTATTATTAATTAATTATTCAACATGGATAAATTGAAATACAGTACAGTACTGTATTAGATCGATGGAAATCTAAAACTTGATATGATGTCACAAAACTTTTTTTTTAACTAAGGATCATTTCATATTGGGATATTGGTCATTGATTTCAGAAATACATTAGTTTGAATTAGAACGTTTATACTTGTGCACTGTAGAGTCTAGCCTAAAAACATTGTCGATCGATGGCCACTTGGTAAAGCGCTGACTTGCCATCTGAAGGATTTATTTTTTATTTTTAATACGTTCAATTCCCGAGTCATACGCTTCCAAGTTTTTCAAAAGAGATCTGGGTACTGCTCGTTGAATTCCACCCTTCATCTGACATCTGATCCCTGTCTGGAATGTAGCTGGCCGTGGTGGGTGCTGTAATGATCTTCACTTAATAACATCTGGTTAAAAAGCAACGTATAGAGAGGAAGTCACAGTGATATAACAATATCCGAGTCCCGCCACATGTGATGATCAAGGTCGCTATATCCGGGCTGGTCACAGCTTCAAAATTATTTATTTTAATGGGAGCATTCACATTAGGACAATAGTGACGAACACTGATTTGCAGTTTTACCAATTAGCATGCGTAATCAGTTGCTAATTCGACATAAAAAGTCAAGCGCAGCGCTATTTTTTATTTTGATTCTAGCAACGAATTTAGATTTGATTAACACCAAAAATTTTGTAAGTAAATACAAAATTTGCTATTGGGACACTAAAAGCGATGAATATAGCAATAATGTGGTAAAACGAAATGATTTGGAAGAAATTATACTATGTACAATAATTTTCTTCCTTCTGCTTAAAAGCATAAATAATCGTCGTTCAAGTCCATTTCTAATTCTAATAAACTTAAATCTTACAGAACATGCCTATTTATTCGAATAAAAATAGTATGTAAATAAATGAAATAAATCAATTTTTAATTTATCATCAATTACAAGTTAGGCTGGAATACACTGAAATTAACAATAGTAAATCAGACAAGATATACTGTATTGCATTAGAAAAACCATTATTTTTTTTAAATAATGAAATAATTTTAATTTTAACGATATAGTTACTAAGTAATTACAACTCAGTTTTAAATTCAAAATATTTCAATTTGATTCTGATAGCTTTAAAAAACTATCAGAATTAAATTTATATTATAATTTTGAGCGTTAAGAGAAAGAAACTTCGACGAAACAATTAGGGATTTCGAAATTCATGAAAAGCTTCTCAGTTCGATCGTCTCTTAGAAAGCTATTAAAATTAAATGGAATCTATTCTTTATCTCGTAACGAACTGTTAATATGCAATCTGGTTCTTTATTTTACATATTAAGAGTAAATAACTTCTTTATGAAAACCAAAAAAATATTTTTAATCTATTGTAGTGACCAAGATTTTGTGGCTACTATATTTTAATTTTTAAATATAATATATATTTTTTCTATTTAAAACAAGGCGATAATTTAACAGTTTTTATTGAAAAATAGTCTACTAATTCTAGAATTTTACATAACATTTACAGTATATATAGAATGAAAGAAGAAAATATCAAGTCATCCCAAAAGTAATGTCGTTTTTATACTGTATTTGTTCAAACGTGTCTCAGCTTGTCTAAACATGAATTTTTAAAGCTTTATAAATATTACTAATCCGAGATGGTCTTATTCTATGGAATATATGCTTGATTAAATTAGCAAGTGATTTATATCCTTTCAAAACTTAATGCTAAAACGAAATTACTTTTGGGGTGATCTGATATAAGAAAATACATTATAATAAATTTTAATTTACTAAATTTTTTACAGTAATTTTCAATTAGACCTTTAGCTGAGAATTTTTTTTATCTCTATCAATTTAAAGCATTACTTAATACAGACAAAAATAAATATACAGTACATATATAAATAAATCCGTTCCAAAATTAAAATATATAATATAGAGCATTCACCACGATTTATATTTTTCTTGCATTTTATGCATCATTCATATATAGTAAGCATGTACTAAATTTCAGATTTTAACTCAGAATTTTTTAATTTTGTTAGGAAAGACTAGACATGTTTTTAAGGCTCAATTTCATTAAGGCCATTCATTGAACTTTATGTGGTTACATTAAAAAACAATACATTAAACCCACTTAAGGAATTGATATGTGCAATTTAATCATCAATATTTTATTTTTTAATTGCATATACTGCATTATACTATGATATGTAAAGATATCAATAATATAATAGATTAATTTTTAATTTGGTATGAATATTTTTTGATTTTTCAAGTATCCTTTTAAATTCCAATATTCACTAATTTGTTTATGAATTTAAGCATTTTTTACCTATGGTATCTTCTAAACAGCAATTAAAAGCTAATTTAAATTAATAATTATTAAATTATGTATAGATTATTGAGAGAAAATATATATATATATAAATTAGTTTATGTTATTAATTTTCTTAAACAAGACTTACATATAAAATCAGAAATTTAAATGAAATTAAAATTACTGTATTATATTTTTCAAATTACGTAAATTATAAATGTTAAGTGAATTGTTAAAAATATATATGTTTTCCCTCTAATAAATTATTAGAAGAAAAAATTATATGTAGGTGTTTCTGTATTCGTAATTTAGAAATGACAAAAATCAACATCGATTTTGTTACTGTTCAATGAACATCGAACTAATCAGCCTCCAGGAAGAAATATGCACGATCTGATCTGTTTCGTTTGGTCGTGACTATTTTGGTGCTTTCCAGTTCTATATTTCAAGAATAGCCATTCTGATATGTTTGAAATACAAGTATAAATTTTTAATTAACTTAAAAATATGACGATTCATTTTATTTGCTAGATAAATAATTTTAAAATTTAATTAGTCTCAAAATATAATCAAAGAGAACAATTATTTATGTTTTAATCTGAAATAGCCTATTTAAAAGAATGTACAGTACAGAATCCGCTAATTCTATATTGAATGCTTTAAATGTTCATCCTTTTCTAATTTGTTTAACTACAATAATTTAACCTGGACAGTTCTTATATGAAACCTTAGTCAAAAATATAACAAAACCATTAAAAAGTAACATTCTATTTAATCATAAAAATACTCTTAATTTGAATAAATATCTAAATTAAAGACGTTTGCAATTTTTATAAAGTAAAATAAATGATTTAAATAAATATGGTAAGTCAACATAAACTCGTCAAAAGTTACAGCTAATCAATTCTAAAGTGTATTTTTAATACAATATTGTCAATCGTAGTATATTTTAGTATTTAATTAAAACTACTTTTTCATTTTATTGGGACGCAATGAGCTCTCTATAACTTGAAATCGATTTGATTAAAAACATTATACCAAAGTAACTGAGTTTTAAATCATTGTTAAATGCTCTAATAACACAAAATGAAAAACGATATATTTTTTTGTTACATAATTCTGTTTACGTGTGTCTGCAACATCATATGCAAGCAACATTGAACTATCAATAAACATGGCATTATTCCATCAAAAGAGAACATTTTTGCTGTTTCAAACAACTACTATTTTCTATTTATTGACTATTTTGGATGATAAATATATTTGTGCCACAACTGTTACGTAATATATATTCAATTGGAAATATTGTATTTAAAAACTTATAAAAAAACGCTTATATATGAAAATTTAACTTATAAATCTATTATCAGATAGTAATATAATTTATTTATATTTATTTTTAATTTTATATATTTTTTACAATATCTAAGAGAGAACGTATATGTAAAATAATTGTCATTAAATTCAAGTAAAGACATCATTTTGGCTAAACGTGCTATTTGGCATATGTTAGTTGTACATTGTACTGTATTAATAACTCTAACTGTCCCAAACAATGACTTTTTCTTAAAAAATCATATAATTGGACTAAGCCCAACAAACTCTCAAAGATGAAATAATAATAATAATTAACAGACGAGCTAGTTCAAAATGGGCCATGAGTTAATTTGAACTAGCTCGTCTAATGGATCACGATTTATTTTGAATTTTAAATTTAATTTTATTGTAAAGTTTAAATTACATATTCGCAAATTTTTAAGAAACAACTATAGTATACTTATTTTACAGCAATATATACAGTAAGAATATATTTAAATTATAACATTTACAATGTCAAAAATATATATATATATTTTTAATTTAAAGTTAAGCTGAATTATAAAATCTTATTCAGAATTTTTAAAAATGGTTTAAAGTTTTATTCATATTGAGTACAGAATTGTGCTAATAACAGAATTATATAGCTTAAAATTAGATGCCAAACTGAAAATATAATTCGATATACATTTTGTAACTATAAATATTAAAATAAATTTATCTATACAATAGAGAAATTTATTTTAATATTTATATATACTTAAAAACATTATACCAAAATAACTGAGTTGCTTAAGAAAAAAATATATGCTATCTATTTTTTTCTTAAGCAATATAGTACTTAAGTTAGGATGTTGATTTCCAACAAGACGCACTAAAAGAGAAAACAAACCTACATCCGATGCCATCTATAGATGGCGCTATTATAACATGATATATATATCTAGTTGTTGCTAGGGCGAAGAACTATATCCTTTACTACTGTACTGTACTGTTTTTCACTGTTAAACCAAAATATCTACTTTGTCAGATAACCTGTTTTTAAAAAATGAATAATAAAATTACAAAGTTAACATTTTTATGAAAATATAATCTCTTATTATATGGTAAATGCCATGATTAATCATGAGGTTTATCAGAACTTTGGAAAGAAGAAAAGCAATGCATGACAGATGATTTATCGTTCCTCCGGCTTATGTTTACCACTTCTTGAAGGTTTTTACGATGATATAAATAGTTAAACAAGTATTATTATTATTATTATTATTATTATTATTATTATTATTATTAAAGAAACCTTTTCTTAATAGACTATTTATCTGATATAAAAAAATTATTTTATGCTTTATATTCTCTGAACGAATTTTTAATTAGTAAACATTATTCTGAAAAATCACTAATATGAAATTCATTTCGAGTTTATAACCAAAGTTACAACTGACTCTGTTCCAATTCCTAATGAAAAACAAATGCATAGAACTGATTACAGTATTCATAAAGTATAACATATTTTAACACATTATTACAACAAGAATTTAAATAACTATTATAAGAGCAATGAAAAACAATTTAAACTACAAATACGATATTTCTGTTGCTAATCTCTTTATCTGAATTTTATCTTGAATAAAACGTAAAAATTTTTACTTACAAAAATTATAATCTAATAAAGGATTTTCGTAGAAATTTAGGCTATAAGAGTTTAATCACTATAAAAGAATAAATCACTTTTTATTGACGTAAAAAACATTTTAGAACATTTTTAAAAGCTGTATATTTAGTTTTAAACTACTTAGAAATAATAATAATATTCTTCTGGAAATTTAAAAATTTAATAACGAGTTTATTTATGTAAAATATTGTACAGTACATCAAACTTTATTTTTAGTACCTATTTAAACAGAATATGTAAACAGAATAATTTGATTACAAATACACTATAGCGTAGTCTAATCACGACAATCATTTAAATTTTACAACCATGCCAATGTATCAGAGTGATAACGCGACAAAGAAAATAAGACAATTAGATAAATCACGTTTCTTCTATAATTATCATTTCATGAGTGAAGGTCAGTTTAGATTTTAAATGCTATAATAAAATTGTATTCAAAAATATAGCGCGATTGAATAAGAAACCGCCCACTTTTTTGTTCGACACAGATGCTAATAGGAAAGGCCGAACTTCTATTTAAAACTTATAAAAAAAATTATTTTAAAATTTTATTATTTAAGATACCTTTATCAGATTATATACTTAACAACGCATTTAAAAATTAAAACATTATTATATAGCATTTTCGCTTCAATATGATTCACCTCGAATCATAATTTCATCATCACTTATTATTTCAAAGGAAATAAAAATTCGAATCGAACAAATATTTTCTTTAATATTTGTATAGGTAAATTTATAAAATTCTATTTTCTCTGTTTTTTTCCACATTAGTTTGGCTTTAATCCAACAGAAAGAACTATTACAAGCTTCCCAGTTTTACTTTATTCCGTGATACCTTTGCTAATTTAAATTCTATCTACTATGACGTCAATATTCTTGGTAAAGATTTACCTTCGTCTAAATTAAAAATTAATAATTAATATAAATAATTTGATGATTTAAATTTTATTATAAATAAAAATCGAAATGGAAATAGGCATTAAATATTTAAGTAATATAATTGTCGTATTTCTTACGTAATTTCCAAATTAAAACTACACATTCATAAATATGAAATATATATACTGTATAGTATATATATTGTTTTCAAATCAGAGATAAATATCACCAAGGTCAATACGTTGGAAAGGGAGGTATCATTACTTGGTCTTTTGCCAGATTTTTTAAAATATAGCCTATAATTTTATAAATGATTAATGAAATTGGCAAGAATTAAACATTTAATTTTTTAGGGTCATTGTTTTTTGTCTCAAATTTTTATAATCGTTAAGTTTTTATAATTGAGATGTCCAAAATTATACTACAGTATTTAAAAGAAATATAATACTGTACTTACAGAATTTTCATCTGAAGCTTGGAACACGTGACATACAAAAGGTTCATCAGAAAGATCTTTGGTCAAGTAAGAAAAGCATGAATGATCATGTGCCGTCTGAGCGAATTTGGAAATACATTGAAGAGGATGTTCGAATATCAGTTTGCTGTCGTAAACATTGACAGCCTTCAAAGAAGATTCAGTAACTTCCAAAAACACTTGGCAACCCGTAACAGGACCGGACCGTTTGATTTCTGAGATAATCCATGGTAGCATGGGTTGACTATAACGTTGATTGAGCACCGAAGATCCTACATATATCACACGGTAAGTACGCTGAAAAGTCACGTGATTTGCATGCGGTTTAAGCAATAAGTGACCGATATCCGAAGTGAAACTCTTGGGTCGTTCCTCCATCATTTTAGTCTCGGAAGTGTGCCATTCCGCATTATCGTTAATATCTCTGTCCAAGCTATTTTTACTTAACCTATTCATTCCTGAACAGTATTTATATCCAATGTAAAATGATTTGGAGTGGAAGATGAGAGCATAAGAATGATGTTCTGGATAAATGCACTTTCCACGAAAAGCACCATTTTGAATGAAAGCCGCATTCGTACTGTTTCTTACCTCACTAGCAACTACTCTCGAGTCCAATACTTGCCGTTAGATGGCGTTATTAGACGGGAGCGAACCACATGAGTGAGCTACACGTGCCTAGTTTTTCAGTAGTAATGTTGGTATTTTAGCTCTTCTAGTTTATCATTTTAATGTATGTTTTGTATTGAATTCTATCGAGTCTTTTTAAAAATGTTTTTCAGTTCAAGTTATTCAAAAGGCGTACCTATGAAACAAATTTAAATGGAAAGATTTTAATTAATATATTTCATTAACTTTTATTTAGCTCTTTTCATTCTAATTCAATTTTATATGATTTTCAAATCTATCCAATTCTTCATGCTATAGGAATTTTTTTGTAAGTAAATTTCAATATTAATTAGATAACATGATAATATTCTTTGGAATAATTATCTATCTAATTAAAAATTTTCCTTCTGTAGTAGTTTCCCCAACTGACGTTTGCGAACTAGTTTCAAAATAAATAGTAAACGTGATAAAAAAGTTTATAATAAATATCCAATTTATTTATTTCAATGGTATTGGTCGATAAATGTAATTATTTTTAAAAACAATTTCTTTAATATTGATATTTTTATAGTTATATGATCTTTATTTGAGAGTGAAAACTGAGATAATAAATATTAATGAAAACACATTAAAATCCTTCGGTATAACATTAAATACTATATATGGAGAAAATAATAATTCAGTAACAGAATTCTTGGAGGTGAAAAGATGTTGGGAATCACTGCTTAACAGGAAATAAGTTTCCGAGTTTTTCTTATTTTTTATAAAGTTATATATATATATTTAGAATGAAATATAATATAATAACAAAAAATATTTTGTTAAAAGTAATCACTCGTTAATATTTACTAATCACTCAAAACTCGGATTATATGCATTTGCCTAAATAGTCGCTTTTTCATAAAACTGCAATAACTACTGTACTTTATTTTAATACTGTATTTAAATATTTTATTAATAACAGTTAAAATACGAAAACAAAATATATAAAATAATAGAGTATAGTGAAATCTCCGTATCCGCAGTTTCATTTAGCCGCGGATTTTTTTCGGATTGCGGTTAACCGCAATCCGAAAAAATTAAATAAAAATTTCAGAAATACAATAAACAATCACACTTTTAATCACGTTGGAAAGGGAGGTATCATTACTTGGTCTTTTGCCAGATTTTTTAAAATATAGCCTATAATTTTATACATGATTAATGAAATTGGCAAGAATTAAATATTTAATTTTTTAGAGTCATTATTTTTTGTCTCAAATTTTTATAATTGTTAAGTTTTTATAATTGAGATGTCCAAAATTATACTACAGTACTTAAAAGAAATATAGTACTATCCTTATCGAATTTTCATCTGAAGCTTAAAACACGTGACATACATTACGTTCATCGAAAAGATCTTCGGTTAAGTAAGAAAAGCATGAATGATCATGTGCTGTCTGAGCGAATTTGGAAATACATGGAAGGGGATGTAATCGTGTGTCATTTCATCACACACGTAAGCATTGTGTTAGCATCACATTATCACAAGAACAAAAAAAAGGTGAATACTATACAGAATATTTTAGGGAGAGAGAGAGAGAGAGACCACATTCACATACCTTTCATTATTATAATTGTTTTTATTATAATTAATAATTATTATTATCATTGTCACTAATTAATTAAGTTAATTATTATTATTATTATTATTATTAGTTATTGTTTTTAATATCTTATTGTGCCTAATTTATAAATTAAACTTTATTATAGATATGCACAGCATGTATAATATATAGCAGTGGTGTTCAACCTTTTTTACTATGCGAGCTACTTTTCTATACTAACTTGTAAGTTATTCGGCGATCTACTCTTATTTAGATCACGTTCCCCAACCCAAGGAGCTTGACCCAACCTGATATTTGATTACGTACAACTATGCAGTTAAATGCGCTTACTCACTTCGGAGGATCCACTCTCCCAGCCCTAAAAACTTTATAAAGAAACTAAAACTTTATTTGTGTATTTAAAAATTTATTTATCACTTTTAATTAAGGTGGAGTGGGGTAAGTGCACAAGGTTTTTACAAAGTTGGACTTTACGAAGTTATTTCAACCTATCGCGGTTTTTACAAAGTTGGACTTTAAACGAAGGTATTTCAACCTATCCTATAGATATTTGGCAGGGTCGTTAACAATGGCCTCCACAGCTAATACCGTTTAAATCATTTTTGAAAATTTAATATTTGCGACAAAATCGTACAAAATGTCAGCTATTCGCACTTAACCCAAACGGGGGTAGAGTATAAGTACGTGCAAGTTAAAAAAGTTTTGATGCTTTTTTACGCACCCTAATTGAACAACCAGAATCAGGAACAAATCTACTATAAAATGCCTTATACCTCATTAAGAAGTAAATCTACTATAAAATACTTTTTACTGCATTAAAATAGGGTGTTTCGTTGTTAAAAAAGTTTTGAAATTTATTTATGCACCTTAATTGGCACGAGCAGCTTTGTTAAGTTGTTTCGTTTTAGAGTTATTCTTTGTTAAAGAAACGAGATTTGAACTCTTGAAATGTCAAAGGACAATTCCGTCCCACCGATTTCGATAGGCTTTAATCTACAGGTTGGGAGCCATCGAAAAGTGACTCCTGTAAAAGAGTTTAAGTCATTATGCCTTGGTTATTAAAAATATCGAGGTCAAATGTAATAAAGCCGGACCGCACTGCTTATATGCCTAAAAAACTGCATTTATTTCAACACGAAGTGGCGGTGTAGTGGCTAAGATGCTTCTATGCAGAGCTGAATGTTGAAGTTCGAGTCTCACTTGCGTACCTTGTTTTTTCGAGTGAATAAATTAAAATATTAATAACAATAAAACTTCAAGGTAAAAGTAAGTTTTTTTGTCATAGTTACGTTTGGCAAAAATCACTTTTCAATTTATATCATAGTTACGTTTGGCAAAATCACTTTTCAATTATTGTTCGGACTCTTTTCTCGCTTTATCTCTCTCACTTTCTAATTATCGTAATTCACTATGCTCGGGGGTGATATCTAAATTGCGCTCGAAGCTCTTTACGTATGGGGTAGTAGCAACTCGTCGAAATTGTTCTATCCCATACGTAACCATGACCAAAAAAAATTTATTTTGTCTGAAATTTTATTTCTAGTAATATTTTAATTTATTCACTTGAAAAAAAATACGTAAATGAGACTCGAACTCACGACCTTCAGTTCCGCATGCAAACGCCTTAACTACTACGCCAGCAGCTTAGCTGAAGGGGATTTCGTATTTATTAATTTACTTTGTTAAAAATTTATCTTTATATTTTTCATGTAAGAGTATTGTGTTTGAGAAGTTTTCTGATTCAATGATTCACTTCCTGAAAATTAAATTGTTTTACTTAATTTAAATGAAATATTAATAAGTTAAAAATTAAATTAAATTAATAAATCATTGTTTTATGATTATTTTTATTTATTTTGTATACATAATTTAAATTTTAATTATTGATTGTTAGATTAAAATTTAATTTAATTTTTCAATTAAAATGAAATCTTATTAGAAAATAATAACAGATTAAATTAATAAATCAGTGTTTTTAGTATTACTATATACATTATTTAAGTATAATTAAAAATAAGCGGTTATTTAAATTATAACAAAAAATTACTGCAGATATATAATGAATTCATTATAAATGGCTTAAATATAAGATTTTTTCAAATGATAAATATTTTATTTTTAATTATGTATTTATTTAATATATTGTAGGTCAACAGCAGAATATTCCCATGCCCCCAAGGCCTGCATCAAGCCAGTCAGATACTAATGTGCAAAACCAAATGAATCAGTCTTCAATGGCGGCACAGGGTGTGTATGATATTCTTTTAAAGAAAAATCCGTAATATTACATTGTAAATTTCATAGATATGTGATGAAATGTTCAAATAAGCAGACTGCATTTTCATATTTAAAGCTTTACCAATCAGTAAAATATTATTATATGCTTTAAATTCATTTTCTATATATATTGTGAGCATACAGTTTGAAATTGATGCTCATAATATATTGCTGCATTTTCAAATAAAAAAAATTCTCTTATTTGCTAATACTAACACTGTTTTTAAAAAAGAAAAAGGATGAGGAATTTTATCAAATTAACCACAATCCATGTTAATTTTATATATAAATATACAAATATTTTCATAAAAGTTTACTGATTTGATTATATTTTATAATTGTCAATATTAAAAAATTAAGTGTAAATGAAAAAAATTTATAATTTTTTATAGTTCTGGAAATTATATTTTTTATTTATATATAAGTTGCTGAAAATATAGTTTAATTCTGATATCATTATTATATTTTAATAACATGTTGATTGATTAATAACAAAATTCTGTTAAAAATTAATTGAATTTTTAAATAAAAAATGATAAAGTAATAGTTAATTTTAAAAATTTTATTTTTGCTATAAACGGCAGAAATGTAACGGATTATATGCAGTAATAAAACGAAGTTACGCAATAGGTGGGACTGACGAAAATCGCGTAAGTCGGGTACAACTTTGCATATAAATACATATAAATTTGGTTTAATTGGGACCAAGCACTAACAAAAACACTAGTTTAGAAGAAAAATTTTTAATAAAATTGCAGTTCTTTATACATATTAATACAAAATATTAAAGAAATAAACGAGTTACGTAAAAAGTTATTCATTTTTACTTAATTATCACACCATAATATCAGCATATTCCCCATCTCAACAATAATACCATGACGTTTACGAATTATGCTCGAGTTCAAGGATTGAGCCATCTCAGTAATAATACCATGATGTTTATGAATTATGCTTGAGTTCAAGGATTGAGCATTTTTCACCATATCGAGAATTCTTTCATTATCCTTTATGATTATTCTTAAAGCCGGTTCTCACTTACGGAAAAGTACTACGTAAAAATAATCCGGAAACGGAAAATTCGAAAATTTCCCGTATGAGCAGTGCAGAAAGTATCCGGAATATTGAGTTGGGCAATTTTTAACTTCTCCGTAATGTGATCCGGAAGAAGAATATTTTAAACCAATAGCATACCGTTGAGAGCGACATCATACATGACGCACACAATCATCGAATGGAGAGAAATATAAGCATGGAAGGTAAGAGGATGAAGAATCAAGAAATAATTTTTAATGTGTGACGTCAGAAGACAAATGCCAATAGCTAGTACTTTTGAAATTCTTTTCCTCATTAGATGGGAACACTGAATTTTACGGACGGAAATCACCCGAAAAAAACAAATTATATTCTGTATACGTAATTATTTTCCGTAGTGACTTTTCCGTAAGTGGGAACCGCCTTCACTATGGATTCCGGTAGCTCAAATTTATTTGCCAATTCACAAATTTTTATTCTGTTATCAAAATCTTTGATAATGTTAAATTTACATTCCAAAGATATCGTTTTCCTTTTTTTACTAGATGCAGGAGGATCAGATTTACTTCATTTGGACGACATAGCTTTTTAAGGGTTTAGAAAACGAATAACAAAACAATCTTAACTTTGGTCGATCATAGAATCGTAATCGTGCACGTAGAGTTTGCGCGAAACGCGTCCAATGCGTATCACAGCAAGATAGCATGCAACAGTATTGCCAAACGAAAATATCAAGAACCGCGTAACTCCGAGTTCGCGTGAGTCGTGGTATTACTGTATATATATATATATATATATATATATATAACAGTCAGTGCCCGAAGGTCTGGCAAAGTCATTTGGCCAAAGCCGGAAATATACGTCTCTACATTTTCCTTACTCTGAGAGACAATCCTATTCATATTAGGGGATGGGTAAATTCTATAATCTCTTGCGTCAGTATTGTAAGACCAACATGTGACGTGACAGACAATCCCATTCTCACTGGTGAATAAGCCAAAATTCGTACGAATGCATTCCGCTTACTTAGTTCCGCAAAACTTGTTGCTTTGGCCACTTTTTCTTGAACTTCTCGAATTAGCCATTGATTGTCGGGCGCATCGCGAATTGCTCGGCCAGAGCCCGAAATAGTCGTAAATTCTTGTATATTTCGGACTTTGGCCAAATGGCTTGGCCAAATCTAGAAGTGGCCAGCTATTTCGCGAATTGGCCAGACTTCGGACATTGGCCGTAATATACATATGTTTATCTGCACAAATTGTTTGGGAACTTCCGGACATGCTAGGACCTTGAAGTTTTGCATGGAAGTAGGGACAGATCCCAAATCTTTCAGAAAATTATGAAATTTGTGAAACATCTCAAGAGAGTAGGGCATTTTGTGTTGGCAAGAAGAATACCATATACACCTAATCCTTGATTTACACTGTAGATTGGCTCTGCAAAAGTAACATATAATCCAAACAAAGGGCACGTTCCAAACCTCAACAGCAAGTCATCAATGATTAGTCTCTTTTGACATCAGAATACGCCCAAGTACGCCCTTATCCCACTCCACCTTATTTTAATTCAACAAATAAAACAAATATATTGGAATAAGATATTTATTTCTCTATTTTAGAAACCAAAGTTAAAAAGAACAACAGATTGATTACAAACTCAAGTTACAGGAACTGCTAGTTGATTAAAAAAAAGTTAATGTGAAATTTGGCATTGTTTGGAGAAATGCTGGTTGATTAAAAAAAAAGTTAATGTGAAATTTGGCATTGTTTGGAGCTTGCAATATTTTGTTAATCAGGTGATATGAAGAAGTAGACAATAGCAGACAACCATCCAAATGATCATTTGTAATTTGGTTTCTTGATTTTTTTTATGACGTTCATTTTTGAAAAAGCGGATTCTGACAAGTATGTCGATCCGAAACATGACAGAATTTTTTGTGCAATATCTGTTAATATTGGAAACTTTTTATGTGTATATTTCCAAATAATAAGAAAATTAGTGATTTCACAATTTTAATAAAAAATAAATAAACAATAGAAATACACTTAAAGAGAATTAAAAATAATACAAAATAATGATAAAAAAATTATTATGTTTTCAGTTTTAATTTAATTTGTGAGGAGGAATCAACTTGGGAGGAATAAACAAGAGATCGACCAAAAAATCGCTCCGCGATCGACGGATTGAACACTCCTGATATGTTCATTACTTTTTCAGTATCCGCGGAGAGGCTTGAAACCTATCCTTTGCAGATACGGGGATCCTACTTTACTGTATATTCTTTTTAGCACTACTACAAATACAATAAAAATAAAAAATATTGTATCAGGAAATTTATTCTTTAATAGGCATTGTATTAATTGGCTGGTATCACGTTACTGTACGTATTTAACTTTCTTTTATGTTTAAGTACTGATCTCTAAATAAAAAAATTTAGGATTACAGTATTTGTATTTGATATTTAATTTAATTTATTTTTCAATTTCAATTTTTATTTCGTATATAATTTTCGATATTCTGTATACAATATATCATTTTAGAATTTACTAGAATATGTGATGATGTGAATGTTGCGTATATTTATTTAATTAATCAAATTTCAGTATTATTATTATTATTTTACTCAGTATTTCAATTACTCATTATTATTATAATTATTATTATTTCAATATATTCAGTTTTAACACTGATAATACTGTTATAAACAGTTTCTTCTATTTATCTTTTACATTCAGTAGTTAAATTTTTTTTTTGAATTGCTGAAAGGAGGCTTGTCGACCGCTTCTATCCTTTAATTCTTTATATCAGCACTGCTTTATATTTGTATATACACATAAATATAAAATGTTTATGTATAGAAAATAAACATGAGCAATAGATATATTCTCCTGAAAATATATAGCAATATTCTTACAAGTTTAATTATTTAATTTAATTTCGAAATTAAAATAATAATGTTAGAATTATGTTTGGAATACAAATTCAGTTTATAATTTTATCATCATATTTATTTTTAAGCCAAAATATAAGGGACCGATTTTTATAATTTATTATAAATACAATACTCTATATAATTATTTCATTATAATATTAAAAATATCATTAATATTATTAAATTTGAAAATACGAATACTATATTTAGTAATTATTGCATAAACAAACACGTGATACATAAAAAAACAAAGGTGTAATTCTTTGAAAGATAAAAAGTTTACATATACATTATATGCGTTATTTGTAAATATAAAAATGCTTTTCTGGATATTGTTAAATATTAATTTTTGCATAAAATAATATGATTTTATTACTATGAAACAATCTACATTTTTATATTGAGAAACATTTGGTGACAAATTAAAAGAAAAAAAACCAATAATTTGAAGAAATCGAATTACCCTTATATTCGTCAATATACTATATATATATGCATAATGTGCAATGTTTTCTATTCATTCCCACATCATAATAATCATATTATCGTGACTGATATGTTGGTTAAATAGATGTTATAATTGAACACGAAGAGCCAATAGATAAATTTCTAAATACTATAATAAATAAGTAATAATAATAAATTCAAACAATATATATGTTTTTCATTATAAAACAAAAAGGCCGGTGATGCCCCGCATTACCTCGGGAATTTTTTCAGAATGCTTGATGTCATAATGATACAATAGCTTACACTTATGAATTATATTATATGTCAGAAATTCCAGGCACACTGCTAGTCAATTATAAATGCAGTATAATTTTTATAATTTATTTATTATAGCACTTAAAAATTTATTTGTTGGCTCTTTTTGTCCAGTTTTAACTCTGACTTAACTAGCATATACTGTACATTGTCATATATTCATAAGTCCTTTAATTATTTTGATTTTCCTCTCGAAATTAAATGGTAAAACATTTTCTCCAGCACAAAGGATTATAATCATTTTTTCTATTATAACAAGGAGAATTCACGTAATTCATAGCATATCATTTCGATGTTGCTTCGATACTAAAATACGAATGTAAACGTATAGATCAAGTAACTAGTATAACCTTGATAAAAACTTAACAGTACTGAACTTCCGATATTATAAACTATTTTTATGACTAATACAAATGCTATAAAAAATACTATATTCTTCCATTAGGAATAACAAGAGTTAATATAATTTATGGTATAGGCCTATATCGAAATATAATAATAATATTATGCCTCACTTTTCCCTTTCTCTAATGAAGTTTTTTTTTATCAAATAATTTCTTTCCTTTCTATAATAAAATTTCATATTAAATGCGTTTAAATTAATAAAGAATAACGATATTACATAGGAAATATCCTTGTAAAATTTTTACAAGTTATTAGGAAAAGTTTCCTATATATTATTACAGAACTGTTACTGTAATAATACATAGGAAACTTTTCTAATATTGTAATTGCACCACTAATCTGATAAACTGATCGGAAAAATAATGACATCTTTAGAAAGCTTATATCTTAATATTAAAATACGAAAATCTTTTTTAAATTTGTACCATTTCCAGTAGCGGATTTTGCCTTAAGGCAGGTGATTCTTAACCTTTTCGAAGTCATGGAAAGTTTTTTGATTGTAAAGAAAATCTGCGGAATACCATATCACTAAGATCATAAAACAAACAACAAAAATACGCATGAACATGTATTTTACTAAAAATCAAGAGGCACGGCAGTGACTCTAAGCCAAGTACAGTAGTCACTGACTGACTATTAAACCCCCGCGCTTACTAAAAGCGAAGTAACAGAAGATGGACAGTGTGCGGCCCACTTTGGTGTGCATGTGGGAAACATGGGCGGTCCAAGTGTAGTTCCTGGAGAAGACGAGGCCCAGAATGCGGCATGTCGAAACTTGTGGGATAATGGAATCATTTAGGTGGAGAGTAAGAGGTTGGCGATCCCGTTTATTGGAAAAGTCTACTACCGCGCTCTTGGGAGCCGAGAAGGTCAAGCTCCAGGTAGCTGCCCAATGGGCGATGGAGTCGAGGGCTGATTGGAGTCGAGTGAGGACCAGGGAGCAACTAGTGCAGGCAGAGAGGAGGTAGACATCATCTGCATAGACTACACAGTCAACTCTCTTGGGGATGACTTCCCAAATGTCGGCCATGTAGCAGGTGAACAACAATGGCGCTAAGACACTGCCTTGGGGAACGCCATGGCGGTAAGGTAACCAAGAAGAGGTGGCGCCTCTCCAGCGGACCCGGCAGTAGCGATCCTGAAGGAAGTGGTGTAACCAGGTCATTATACCATCTGTGAAGCCCAGGCGGGAGAGCTTAGCCAGAAGGGCTGAGTGACAGACGGAGTCGTACGCGCTTTCCAAGTCGAGCGCTACCAGTGCAATGTAGTGATGGCGAGCACAAGACACAGCGATTAAGCGATGGAGGGTCGCGAGCGCTGCCAGAGTCCCTCGACGGGGGATGAAAAGAAATATTTCAATAATACTTGTATAATATATATTTTTCTTCTTGAGGTGTGATCTCCCAGTGGAGGTTAGTGACAATTCTGGCAAATTTCTTTCTATCATCTTTTGTTCTGATTAGTTTTTCAAATTCAAGCTTAGTCCATTCTCTTATATTACAAAGACATGATATTATTATTCTTCCCGACTTCCTCATCCCCCTCAATTATTTAACTGTAGGATGTAATAGCATTTGTGATGCATCAAATATTCCAAATATTTTTTTTTTTATAATAGTGATCAATTCTCTCTGTCTCTTAATTTTCTTCAGAATGTCCTCATTTCTCATTTTTACTGTCCATGGTATTTTTGACATCTTTCTATAAATCTACATCTCAGACTTCAAATTTTTTAATCAAGATTTTCATATTCGATATTTCAATGTCATAGAGTAAGGGTACATGTCCAAGGAATTTCGCAAATGGACACACCCCTGCAAGCTACTATTGAGTGTGAAATTCTCTCTTGAGAGTCTCTCATGACAGTTTTTCTCTCAGATGGACATGCACCCTAAGATTGACCATACATAACATTTCATCATTCTTAGTCTAATTTTGAGATTGAGGTTGCTATTGTACAGATTGTTTTCATATATATGAAACACTATCTTTCCATCTTAATTCTAGTCCTAATCTCATCTCTGGCGGTGAGTGACGTAATATTATGTGTTCCACAAAAGCTCTGGCGATCATCTCTACCTGTTGGTTTGGAAGAGCTACACATTCAGCATACCTAGAAAAATGGTCTACCATGACTAATATATATTTATTTCCTACATGTTGTAATCGTCATTGTTAGTTAAGTAACATCCAAGATATCTGAACTTATCTACTTTTTCTATTTTATTTCCATTAAGTAGTAGAGCAGTTGGAATACAATGATTTTAGAGTATAATAATTTTGTCTCATTGTTTTAATTCTAATTGTTGAATTTTTATCCCCATTTCAGTTCTTGCTTCATTCACTTGTTCACAGAGGATTTGAAGATCTTTCAAATTAGTAGCAAGTAGGACTGTGTTGTCTGCATTGGAGATTGTTTATAATATTTCCATTCCCAATTATTCCTTCCTTTCTAAGGCTTTTTTAAATAATAATTCAAAATAGATGTTGAAAGTAGTGGGGATAAGACACATCCTTATCTCACTCCTCTCTTGATGCTTATATTTTCAGTTTTGGTATTTTCTATTAAAATTAATGCAATCTGATTCCTTAATAAACTTTTATTTATTCTTAAGTCTTTATCATCTAAATGATGCTTTCTAAGATGTTCAAGAGCTTATTGTGTTGTACTATATCAAAGAATTTTTCACATTATAAAACATCTTTCTATATCTTTGAGCCAAGATCTGTGAACAGAACAAAGTCTTCCTAATCCCCAATCCATTTCTAAATTCAAATTTTGTTTCACCAATTAGATCTTCACATTTTTTTATATATTCTATTTTATATAATTTTTAAAAAAAATTTGAATGCTTGCCTCATTAAGCTAATCAGTCTGAAATCGTCACAAGATTTTGTAGATATTTTCTTAGGGACTGTAATAAAAATTGGCTTTAACTAATTTTGAGACAGTTGCCCTATCTTGTATATTTTATTAAAAAATTAAACAAGTTTACTTATATTTTCTTCATCCATTAATTTAACAATCTTTTCTGATATTTTGTGAGGTCTGCAAGCCTTTCCATTTTTTACTAGTCTGATTGCTCTTTCAAATTCAGATCTCAGGATACATGGCTTATTACACAATTCTGCTTCATTCAGTTCTTATCTTTCATCATCATGGAATAATGTCTTTATATAGTTTATCCATAGTTGTTGCCTTTCACATTTTTCTGCTATTAGTTCATCTTTGAATATACTAATTTAAAAAACAGCATACACGCAGTATAGTTACAACTTTTCTTTATTAAACTCTGCACTAACGTTTTTGGTGCTTCTGCACCCTCTTCAGACGCAACACTCCCATAAAACCATTACAAACATGAGATGTAAAACACGTTGCTATAGCAACCCCCTTACTTTTCTCAGAACGGGCTTGTTTACATTACGTCTCCAATCCAATCTTATAAATACTTCACCAATAATCTCCACCTTTAACCCATAACATCAAACCATATACATACATAAACAATAACACCTTCCCCCACCCCCAGCTTTAATAACTACAAACAAACAAAACCATATATAAAGTAACTATATACAAATTACAGCTATACACAAAATAACTATAAAAACTACCCACATCAACCTAAAAACATTATACAATGTCCCAGAGTCCTTTAAAAACTTCCTAACAAACAACCTCAAGTCATTACACCAGCGATTTCTAAACTGGGAAGCGCGTACTAGTGCAAAGGGAGCCGCGAAAAGTTTGACCGAAATGTAAATTTTGTAATATAAGATAATATGCTATATAATAGATGACACGCTTGCAAGTGCATAGTTTATAAAACGGTCACTAGAACTACTAGCAACAATAAACAATAAAAATAATAACGTCAAATTAAAACGTCCGCGAGAGGGCGCTGTATCAATTATTTGTTATAAATTAATTTAAAAATGATTATCAAATACATTAATACAATTTAATATGTTTATCAATTACGTTTATTTTTTCCTTTTTTTGTATTAATAAAGTTTTGTCATGAAACATATTTCTGTATTACTTTTATGAAACAATAGGGGCGCCAAGATTAAATTATGCTTTAGGGGAGGTGTAGTAACATAAAGTTTGGAAACCATTGCATTACACATTAAATAATAATAAAAGCATAAATAAAAAGAAAAAAATTCTTAAAAACTGTAAGTAACTCTTTTAGAAAAATGGAACATTTTAAAATCAAGTTTAATGCGATTCCTGAGCTAATTATCATTTGAAGATTTGAACTATATCAGATCTTATACATCTAATTCTGTTTTTACACGATAGATACGGTCCCGAAGAATACGTGTAAAAAAATTCGTGTAAAAAATATATTGCATCTATGGAAAAATAGAAGATTGGTTCCAGTCCTAAGAAATCAGCAAAAATAATACAATAAACCTGAGTTTTCATGTTAGAATCTTAAGCATTTTATTTCATAAAGATTGCACATGTATCATACAAAGTAAATTAATCATTTGAAAAGGAAAAAAACATGTCACTAATTCAAACACAAAAAAATTCATGTTCCTGATAAAATGCCTATTGGTCAAATTAAAGCACGTGATAAGAAATGACACTAATCACATCATGTGATAAGCCAAGATGGCCTACGTTTGAAAGTAAACGGCATCGTTAGTCTGATAATCAAAATAATTTTAGATGGTGGATTTTCCGAGATATATGGTTTGTTAGTAAAGGTGAGATTGCTATATTTATTATAAATATCCTTCCGAATAAATGCTAAAAAATGAAAATGTACGATTCATTAATAAAGGTTTACCTCAAAAATAACCGTATATCTTTAAAAATGCACAGTTCCTCTGACAAATTAATTCCTCGTCTCCAATGTCGCAGTTATAAAAATAAAAGTAAAGCAAAATTTTCTTCTTAGAATTTGGGTCGATCGTGTTAAATCAAAATAAGTCGTGTAAAAATAGAATTAAATTTTTTTTTTCTAATTCGTGTTAAATCAAAATCATGTAAAAGAAGTTCGTGTAAAAACAGAATTAGGTGTATATGATAAAGCTATCTTCATTTCTTCATCAATATTCCTAAGTTTTTCGCGTTTTATGTTCATTAATATTGAAAAATCTTCGTCACACAAATATGATGTCGAAAAGTGTAGCACAAAATCTTAAATGCTTTTGTGGGTAAGCCTGCTTAATAGTTTATTCGAAAATGCAAGTTGAATCTTGTCTACATTATAAAATTTGTACTGCGCAGTACACTAAGGTCATTCAAGTAGACCTCGCTCTCATAATTTCGCGGAACACTTGTAACACGTTCGCGGAACATCAGTGTTCCGGGAAACACCGGTTAAGAACCACTACCTTAAGGGGGCCCGAGGCGTGAGAGATTTCTGGGATATTATTAAAATAACTCGCAGAAGAGAAAAGTGATCTACAGAAGACATACAATGAGACAGTGCAGAAGAAACCACAAGAACTCAATCAAAAAATCCTGTCAAGAAAATATCCACAAAAACACAGGAACTGATCGAAAAGAGAAGGAAGATGAAGACCAAATCCACTACCAACCAGCAGGGCCGGCCCTAGGCGGTAGGCAAGGTAGGCGACTGCCTACGGCGGCAAAACCGTCTGAACTAAAGCGGAAAAAATAAACAATAAAAAATAAATCCATAGGGGCGGCATTTTTTGGGTTTGCCTATGGCGGCAAAAAAGGTAGAGCCGGCCCTACAACCAGATAGAATATAGAAAAATGTGCAAAGTAATACAAAAGAGAATCAGAGAAGATATCCGAAGATTCAACGTAGAAAGGATTCAAACGGCCATTGAGATCAGCAATAATCTCCGATCAGCACGGAGAGATATAATGACTGGCAAGTATTAACTAAATGCGCTCAAAGATGATAACGGAGAACTTATCACCGAACGAGATAGTATAGTAGAAAACGCAGCAACCTTCCTTGGGACGAAGAGAGACAGACCAAGAGACCAAGTGAGGCAAACAAGACCAAGACTAGCAAATGCAGATATCCCAGTAATACTACCGCAAGAAATCGAGAAAGCAGTTAAGAAGATGAAGTGCGGAAAAGTTCCAGAAGACAATATCAACATCGACTTCCTAAAGGAAGGAGTACCAGTACACAAGCAACTGGCCAGGATATTCTCTGACTGCATGCGAACAGAACAGATACCGGACAGCTGGAAAAATGCAGTCATGGTGCCGAGCATAAGAAGGGAAATAAAACGGATCTTAAAAACTACAGGCTTATCAATCTACTGTCGACAATATAAAAAATCTTCGCAATCATCCTCACAAGAAGATTGGAACAAGTACTGGATTCGAATCAACCAAGAGAATAAGCTAGATTTCAGAATGGCTATTCGACGATGGATCATATACACACTGGATGAGAATTCTATCGGTCATGGAACGCTGCCTCATATTCTCTGAATGTTAGGTGGCAGAACAGATTGGTACAATATGGCTGACAACGCAAGTTAGATATGTTACAAGGCTGTGGCAAGCGATCAGAACAGGCTGTTAATAAGCGAAATAATCGATAACGAATCCTTTTCGTTGATTTTTGATAAAACTCACTAAAAAATGCGCAAAATCTTACCCTTAATTATTAATCATGAAAATAAAAGAATGAAAATCTTAATATATAATTAATAAAAATTTTATTAAAAACAATTATCATTCATTTTTAATAACTGAATGATAAAAAAACATTCCTCTTGTAATAATTCATAAATTTTTTTTGAAACTTGGGTATTTATTTTTGTCGTCGTTAACAGTTGGTATGGTTATAAGCTTGCTTTCAACAAAGAGCGCTACCATCTTGAAAAAGCTTATGGATCATACTTTTGTACCAAGACACAACTTATGAATCCGATCGCTTGCCACTTGTCGTTCAGTAAAACAGATCCAAAACTTTTGTGGTTAAGATCGTACACTGAACGCACCCACTGTCAACCAATTGAAAGAAAAATGCAAAGAATATCACATCCCACTCTATAGATTCATAGATTACGAGAAAGCATTCTTTGGTTTACCACCCTGGAGGATCCGAGTTCAAATCCGGGTCCCACACCTCCAGTTTTTTTCAGGAGAGGTCCAGGCCCGGTCCGTTGAACCCCATCCTTCAACCATCCGGTTGACCCCATCATGGGTGCTGGCCAGCCTGTGATGGGTTCTATAAGTGGCCGCCGCCAGGTACAGAATATCCCATGAGGATATGGCCGTGATGAGTTCTATAAGTGGCCGCCGCCAGGTACAGAATATCCCATGAGGATATAGCGGCTTAATCTAACTAACTAACGAGAAAGCGTTCGACTCAGTATCTACAGAGGCAATCCTAACGGCACTAAATAATAAGGGAATTACAGTATATAGGGAAAGGGAATACACCAGTATATAGAATGACTGCGTATCATCTACGAAGAAGCAACAGCCATAATACGACTACATAAAGATAGTAGGAAAATAAAATCGAACGAGGAATTCGTCAATGAGACAGCATCTCATCGAAACTGTTCACAGCTTGCCTAGAAGAAATATTCCGACAAATAAATGGAGGGGAACACAAAGGAATAAACATCAATGGAGAGTATCTCAACTACCTGAGATTTTCAGACGACATAGTACTGTTTGCTCAAACACCAAATGAACTGCAGGAAATGCTAAGTAACTTGAAGACAGAAAGTGAGAAAATAGGACTGCAAATAAAACTACGAGAAGACAAATGTAATGTTTAACCAGTCGGCCGGATTGGTCGCGTGGAAACGCTTCGGCTTTCCACTCTGGAGGACCCGGGTTCGAGTCTCGGGTCCCACCCCTTGAAAATATTTATCATGGGGTCCGGGCCCGGCCCGTCGATCCCCGTCCTCCACAATCCGGCTGACCCCTCCGCAGGGGTGGGCAGCCTGTGGAAGGGCTTGTTTCGCCCCGCCACTTAGTATTCTCCCTGAATGGAAAGTGGCGTCATCTGTTAAAAAAAAAATGTTTAACGTAGAAGTAATCTGCAACAGTGACGATAGAAGGCCGGAAAATTAAAATGGTGAAATAATGCAAGTACTTATTAGAACATGTAATCACAACACAAGGAGACCAGATGAGAGAAATTCAACATAGAACGCAATTCGGATGGCGTGCCTGCGGCCAAGTTAGTAACTTCCTAAGAAACAATAAGAAGTTACTATATTGGCCGCAGGCATGCCATCCGTATTGCGTTCTATGTTGTGCCTATATAGAGCTAATTGGTATCCTATTACCAATATGCCTCAAAAAGAAACTCTTCAACATGTGCATACTACCAGTAATGGCATATGGCTGTGAAACATGGACCCTTACAAAGAAAATGGGATAGAAACTAGCAACAATCAAAAGAAGCATGGAAAGATACATGTTAGGATCACTCCTATCCCTGTAATGGGATAGAAGTGATCGCAAGACCAGGGAATGGATAAGAGAATAAACCAAAGTAGAAGACACATTGGTAACAATTATAAGCATTAAGTGGCATTGGGCAGGCCACATAGCAAGAACCGATGGACAAAGAGAATTACAGAGTGGCAAACCAAGGTAAGGGAAAAGATATTTTGGCAGCAGTGGTAGATTTAGCACTTGAGAGCTCCCAGGCGCAATTCAATTTTGAGGCCCCTATCTAAATATTTTCACTACCCCTATACCCTACAGTGTTCATTCTACGCGCACGTTTTTACTCTGGCGCACTATACCGGTGGTCCAAAAAAGTTGAGACATAGGGAAATAACATTGAAAATTAACCAATATAAAATTACAACTGCCTGACTGTATTTAAAAGGTTTGCTGATGTTCAGATTGTATTAATTATGAAAATTAAAACTTATTGGTACAAGAATTATTAAGTTTCGATAGTAAATGTGTTAAAAACAAAAAAAATCTATAGTCTGTTCCACTTTGAGATGGCAGTGACGTCACGAGTAAAGCGGTTATAGTCGTCCGCGAGAAGAAATATTAATCAAAATACTTTCATGTATAAAGTTTCAAAGTCTCATTACAGTCGTAATTCGTATTGTTATTCTCGATATTATAAAAAACTGAGGATTGAAATCGAGAATATTCGTATTCGAAGTTATTCTAAAAGTAAGATGGCGTCTTGTTCTTACATAAAGAATAATTGAAAGGGAAAGATTCTTCATAGTCGAGTGAAGCAGATTATATTTAACTTTTACGGCAGATTGGTAAAACTGAATATAGATAAATCAACAATTTGCATCGTAGATTTGATATGGAATTACCAAACCGGCGTGTCAGTAAGAATTGTTTACAAAATCGGGAAGGAAATGAATGAAAGCACAGTATCAACACCAAAAAAGTATTTGAAACGAAAAGTCATGAAAGATCGTTTAAGTAGATATGATACTAAATTTGCCCTTCGCATGAAAGCACAACACTATTTTTTTCTGTAATTAGTGCCCCATCAGAAGTCGTCTGCTGATAGACAAATTCCGACAATGTTTTATCGACGATATTATCGACAACAACACTTTACCGCTTACACTACCACATCGATATTCGTACGAAGAATATATTCATCGAAAATTTTCCGTAAACGTTAAGTATAACCCTTGTTGATCAAAACTGCCCTTTTGATAAAAAATTAGCCAAAAGCTGTTTGATATTATTCTGTTAATTTTTCGACAGTTCATCGCAGTACTGGGAGAATTAAAACAATTCCTAAGTATTAATAAAAATAATAAAACTATTTAAAATATGTAATCTCATTTTTATTATAACTTTTAACATGAGTACATGAAAATTACTACTTTAATAAAGGCGGCCGGATGGCCGAGTAGTAACGCTGTCGGCATGCCACACAGGAGGACCTGGATCTGGTCCCGGATTTTTTTCGGGGTACTGGGCCTGGCCCGGTTATCCCCGTCCTTCGCCATCCAATCCCCTCCACGGGTGTGGATGCAGCCCGTGATTGGAACTGGTCCCGCCCCTTAGTAATCTCCCTGATTGAAAAGGGGGCGTAAAATATGAAAATAGAAATTATTTTAATAAATAATAAAAAATGGAAAAACACTAATAAAATTTAAAATTTTTGTAAAATGTATTTAGAATATCAGCGACATGATGAAGACTTCAGATTTATCGTCAAAACGTCTTAATTAATCTATTTATGCATAAAAAGTAGATAAATTATTTTGAAAATATGCTATTTATACTTTAATATCTAATGGCGTAAGGATACGCTATTGTGTGCTACGACGTCATTTCGTTACGTCACTGTCATCTCAAAATGGAACAGACTATAGTAATCCATGGATATAAAAAATAATTTATTTTTAAATTTACTACTGATTTGCATTTCAAAAATCTTGTAATCTACGAATAATAAAAATTAATTATTATAATAGATTTCACTATTGTTTGGTAAATAATGGAGGATATTTTGAACATTTGTTATAATTAATTCTATTCCAAGTATTCGATTTCATCTTTTGGGATTTCTGGGAATGGACTGATTGATAATAGTCCAGTCATCAAAGTCAAAATTTTCATCAAAAGTCCTCACAAAAAAATATACCTATTTCATGTTAGGACGAAAAATTCGTTCTTCGATTTGTGGTATTGGTTCCCACGTATTTATACACGGAGTCTAGTTAATATTACCTGTTGGGGAACTTGCAAATTCACTACATAAATGTTATTACAATAACATAACAAATGTACTATACTTCTAAACTAATTAAAACACCAAATACGAAATTAAACTACATTGTTATTTTCTGTCAAACTGTACCAGTATGTATACTAGGACGCTTTATTCTGTTAGATTTTACGGCCGGTTTTTTTTTTTTTTTTTGTTAATAGATGACGCCACTTTCCATTCAGGGAGAATACTAAGTGCATCTTTATTGTTTTTAAGTACAAATTGTTGTCACCTCTTGGTATTCCCTGAGAATTCTTTTTTCTTATATAAATTGAATTGCTTTCTTCAAGTAGTTCAATTTCATTGCATTTCTTCTTAATTCATTCTTCTTTAGCTTCTTTTATAGATTTTGTAATATAGATTTAATTATAAAATATTCTTGATTTTGTTTTGTATCTCTTTTCAAAACATACTAATTATGGCTTTTTTTTAAGTTAATTGTTTGATTAAAAATTAATATGAAAATATTCACTTAAAAAACTAAATTGATTAGGCTTACTATTTCTGAACACACACGATATCATAGAGCAAATTTGCAGAGAAGAAATTTTATAATTAGAAACTCTATTTAAAATAATGTACAATCATATTTTCTATCTTTAAATACCTTTAACTTATCTGCAAAAATTTTTGAAATATTTAATAATTAAATGACAGATGTATCTATCATTGACATATGGTAGTTCATTTTTTTGTTTTAATATTAAATCAATAATATACAGTAGTAAATTTGATATAAAAATATATCTTTTTCAATTAGTAATGAGAACAGAAAAAAGCAATTATTCAGAGTTTTAAATTAATAGTAGTCCATGTGAATAATAGAATTTTTAAAAATCGACTTGATAAGTGCGAAAAATTTATTAAGATATAAACTTTTAGACAGTGCAATATTATACATTCTCTAAAAATAGAACAGATTCAATCATTTTTTTAAGCAAATGATGATAAAATAATTGATTTTATAATGAAATAATTTCTTGTAAAAGAAATTATTTTGATAAAGACAGTTATAGATTACAAGTACTCCTTCCTCAACTTATGATCACTTGTACTTACAATGGTAATGTAATCAGTAAATTTCTGTGATTGGTCAGTGCAGGATTCAAGTCCACGAATAATTGTCTGATACATGGAAAAACATCTTTTAGTGTCTTGTTCTTAAAATAAATTTAACAAAAACAAAAATATGAAGAAAAAATAATAATAAGTATTGGTAGTGGGTAATCCATAAATTTTGGACATTTCTGATTTAAGATCTTAGGATTTAATACAAATCCCATGATAAGATATGCACTACTTGAATTACATAAAATATTTAAAATGAAAATTCATAAAAAAAGGATTTATAAATTAAAAAATATCTTTATATAACAAAGAATTAGCAAAGAACTGTTAAATTTGAAAATATTATTAGGGTTATACTTCAGTTTTTGTTTGTTTTCTAATTTTGAACAAACAGATAAATTAACAAATCAGATTTTTAATAATTCAATTCATATGAACTCTTGAGAAGATATTTCATATACACCTACCCCTCGATTTGCACGGTACTTAATTTACACGTTCACTTTTACACGGTTTTTAAATGAAAACAAAAAAATTTTTTTTTTGGTTTTATTTTGATTGTTTTGCATTATGCCATTTATAAATTAAAAGAGTATTATATAGACACGTTTTGTGGGTTTACGAGTTCGTAGAAATTAATAAAGAGTGAATACAGCTATATTTTGTATAGTCCAATTTATTTACACACAAAACAAAATAATCTAGTTTCACTATAACTAAATTCAATACAAAATCCGATAATTATCTCATACAATATTAATCTTCGCATACTTGCCATACGCATGATGATAGAAAACTGATTCACATTACACTAGTGTTGCCAAATAAGTGTATGCAGTGTTGACATACTTTCAAAAAATCTCTAAAATATATCAAAAATTGCTAAATACCTTTTCTGCTACT
>AYEL01079017.1:0-10049 GCA_000484575.1 Olivierus martensii
TTTTTTAGTTTTAGTTTTAAAAATGTATACTTTACAATCATTAAAATAATTAAAATAAAAGTTTTTCATTTAAAACTCATTTTTATTAATTTTATACTGATTATACAGTATTTATCTTTATGCCTAAGGGCACATGCAATATATGCACACAATTGGAATTAAATATTTAAATTTTAAATGTGTTATAAAAAAAGTTTATAAAATGATTCAGATACATTAAAAAATTAATAAAATATAACAATTTCGATAACTCAGTAAAAATAAATTTATTTTTAGAAAGATCTAAAGAATTACAAGCTTTTATAGGCCCCTATATATATATAATCGGAAATGACAAAAGCGCCCACTCACTAAATTGTTATCAGCAGTAAAATTTGGCATTCATAGTATATCTTATAGCCTTTACTAACGAAGAGAAGATAGAATATTTCAATAATTACAATTATGGAAAAGAGAAACAACTTTATAATAGGATACCCGAATTGTTTACAAATTACAAAACAATACAAAAAAATTAAAAATAAAAAGAAGTTAGATAAAAATTATTGCAAAACAACTCCATAAACATATCATAGAATTAAAAATAAAAATAAAAATTTCTACCGTATGTTTAAACAAGTATGATATTTTTTCATAAAACCATTACAAATTTTACGACGATAGGATTCATATGTTTTTCAAGGCCGATGCAACAGGCCATGCTCCTCCTTTCTCCCCACTCTGACAGACAAATGTCACCCCTAAGTCATTTAAGTACAAGAGTAATTTAACTTAAACAGCAGTCAGCGCGTCCATTGTTAAATTTATAAACAAATTATGGCGAATTGAAATATGATACTCTGTTTTTTTAATTAAATGAGATCGCATTACAAAATAAATATTGAAAAAAAAAAACACAAAAACGATAGAAAAACAGGAATTTTTGCAGTTAGGAGAAAACATTTGAAGGATTTCGATAAAATATTTCTTCAAATCCTATAACTGATAAAAAAATTACAGATAATTTATGCAAATTAATGTATCAAATTGATAACGCGCGACCGAAGATGATCATGGACGGTACGCGTCAGGCGCTGAGTTAAAATCCATTCATATTTTTTTTTTGGCCTCGAGTGAATTTCTATAGAGAGGTCCTGCAGTGTCAGGCAAAACTCGGCTTGGTCACTCGGGTAGTCCTGACACTGTCCCAAGTGAAGAAATTCTTTCTGGGTAGGTAGAGCCAGGTTGCACCCATCCTCACCAGTGGGCACTCTGTAGTAGCTGATCGACCGCCCAAGTCCCTGCGGGTCTGGGATTAAGAACCAGCCTGACGTATGCCCTGCTTGAGATATGAGCCCTCTCCAAGGGTCCCAAATCCCTAGGTGGCGTACCGTGTCGAAGGGATGAATAGTGGAAGGATAGAAGCCATAACGGTGTCCACCCGAGACTTGGTCTGGCTCAGGTTGATTGGGTTCAACCACAGACCGGGGAAGCTTGCTTCCCTAGGGAATCACAAAACCTCATGGAGTTGACCCGAGTGATATTTGACCTCCGGCATGGCATCTAAGTATGGCCAATTTACAGCATTGGTCAATATCATTTCTATGGTGGCCCACCAGTCATATCTGGCATTGGGCTGCATCGGGATAGAAGCGGGGGAGATTCTCGCCCTTTCCTAGAGGGGAACGTGCCTGCTTTGGTGTTCCATTGCCTGTTCCACCCTGCAGTAGCGAATATCAGTTTAGGTTCTGTTCGCTTCGAAGATCCGGCCTTGTCTGGTCTTCCATCGGGCTGCTGTGTTTACGCAATGGTTTTGCCTGATGTGCTCTCCCATAATGGGAGAATTAGTAGTAAATCCATTCAGCCTCTTTGTTTGCTCTCAGTAAGGAAAGGTTCGGACTAAAAAAAAAAACCTCATCACAGGCTAGCCAACACCCATGATGGGGTCAACCAGATGGTTGAAGGATGAGGTTCACGAGCGCGGGCCTGGACCCCTTCTGAAAAATTGGAGGCGTGAGACAAAGATCCTCCAGGATGGTAAGCCATAGCTTTACCATGCAGCCATCCAGCTGACCTGTCATTTCGTCAGTCCGCGGATCCCACAGTTTGTTCTGTGAAGTGTTCATTATCCGAACATAAAAATCTTTCGCGAAAGTGTTCATTAACCGATCATCCACTATATCAATAAAAACATTATATATTTTTAAAATTATATTAATAGATATTGTATTAACAAAAGATGTGGTAAATATCAATAATGCATATATCTGGAATGAAATTAATTAAAAATGACTCAGAATCTGAATTTTTGACTTTCATCACATCTTAGATATTAATTTAAAAAATTTAAAATACATTTTGGGAAAGATCTAGTTTATTGAAAATATAACTTTTATTTCAAAAATTAAATATATATTTATATGTATATATACTTCGAACTTCTGCCATAATACTGACGTCATTAATAGAGTCTGAGATACTGATTAGCTGAAAATTTTCAAACGATGGGGGTGCATAGGAACTGTAGTAACAGCCAAGTTTTAGATTATTATAGAAATCTTTATCAAGAAAAGAAAAAAAAGGGAGGTATTCAACTAAATCTTGACAAGTTTATAAAGAAAACCCCCAAAAGAACTTAAACACGTCTCTTTAACTTCATTATGTATACATATTGATAAATAAATACTTTAAAACATAGTTTTTGGTGCACATATTTTTACATCCCTCGACTTTCGAACATTCAACATTCACACACACTTTCAGGAACCAATTATGTGCGAAAGTCGAGGGCCGCCTGTATATCTTATCATAATTTCAAACACTTTGTTTTCAAATGAATTATTCTGTTTTTACTTTTATTTCTGCCCATATTTCAACAATTGGTTAGTGAGATACCAGATAAGAGGTAGTCTACTGTATATGAAAGTTTATATATATTTATATGTATATATATAAATAGTTGTTTTTATAAAAACACTTTCAAATTAAAAAAAATTTAATAATATTCATAAAGTACTAAAATGTTTATTATTTACCTATATTTGTACTTTTTAGGGCTTCTTCTACGATCTCTATTATTATGAAACTGGGGACAAGCGTACCCTTGTCGACATAATCGAGGTGGTCTTTTACAAGGTTCTGTTTTATAATTTGCTAATACATAAACAGTATCTGAAAATAAAATGAAATCTATAAACTAATATAATCTTAAAAATAAATAATAATAATAAAATTTCTAATGTGCATATTTCATAACAAAAAATACAGATCATATTTTCATAAAATATTTCATAAATGCAAATCATATATTTTCATATTTTTAATATAATTTTAGTAGAAATTCCTTTATCAGATATTCCTGAGATCTAAGGTTTATTGAATAATTGAATTTATTTGTTGCTTGTTTTTCTTAAAATAAAAAATTTCAATATAAATCTAATATAATTAAAATGCCTGCAAAAAAACCATTATTGAACTCAGTATTAAATCAATACAAGATATAAAGATAGACTGGACGAACACTAGAATAATTCAATGTACTCAGCAATATTGACAAAATTATATGGATTAATGATAAATTAAAACAACAAAAATTAATAAATACACCCATATGATATACCTATTCCTTGGTTGGTGTATTTGTAAGATGCATCAATGGTCACATTTGAAATCATTTTCCATTTTATCCCAAAGTTATTCAATCACTTATTTTATTTTCATACATAATCTCTAATTCAATTACATTTTAATACAATATTACTATTTATTGTAATCACTCTCTTTTTTTTATTGAAAAAAAAATTAAAAAAAATTTTTGCTAACTAATTAGGTTTAATTTGCAACATCGAATATCTACTAGAGGCTGGGATTTCAATAAAAATTCCAGAAATCGAGAGTTGACTATATTTGCAATTTTGTAGCCTATTCATTATCTACAGGGGGCGAAATGTGCTGGGGGCGAAAAGTGCAGGGGGTGAATATGGCTGGGGGTACAGGGGGCGAAAAGTGCAGGGGGCAAAAATGGCTGGGGCGAAATGTAGGGGGCGAATTGTCGGAGACGAAATACAGGGGGCGAATTTTCCGTAAACCAGTGGATGTAGCATGAGTGAGAGTAAATTGGTCTCATATCTCCAGTTCCAACTACCAAATCCCCAATTTTTCAACTACAGTGAATGAATGTGCACTGAATCTATTTTATTAAAAAAAAATCTATTAACAATTAAGTTTTTTCAGCTTTGCCTATAAATTCCTTTATTCATCTACAATTATATCTACAAAAAAACAGTTAAAAAGAACCAAGATATATGTAAATAATTATAAAATAACATAGAAAACTGACAGTAAAAAAGCAGGGTTTTATAATTCAATGCAACCAATGGAAGCAATGGGATAAATTATTTTTTATCATTGTTTATTGTATCAATAAATTCATTAGTAAAATAGGCAATCATTATTTTCAATTATGATTTAATTACCTATTATTTTTGGACATATCTATAATTCTTCTAATAGTATCATCAGAAAAGGAAATTTTCGAAATTTCTTTTGTTTGAATCTTCGTTAAACAATCTTTTACAATAATTTGACAAGCAAGCATGATTAAAGTTTCAGCAACTGTATTTATGCTTGAATTTTTTTCAATCAGTTCTATTAAATTACATTTATTAATTTTTTTTACTAATTTTTTAAATTCATCTCATTTCAAAATTTATAAATATCTAATAATATAAAATCTTAAAAATAAACTTTTGTTTTTTTTTTTTTTTCAAATTATACTAGAGTCATGAATATCCACTAATTTAATTGCTCCAAACAAAGAAATCATTCTATAGATTGAACAGAATGACTGTTTACAATATCTGTTTAGAATGACTGTTTATAATATGACTGAAACAGAATGACTATTTATATCTGTTCAATGTCAACTCATGCAAACAACATAATCATAAAAACTCTCTCTCTGAAGTTTGCATCATGAAATCATGTAAATTAAGTAGCAAGTCCAATGAATTATAACTAAGTAATATCACAACTCCTATCATTTAATCATCTAAAGAATTAATTTCTTTGACTTAATTAAGTTCTGTATAATAGATTATTTTCTCCTGTTTCTTCCATGATATTTGCTTGTTATAAAATCGTAAATTTAATGAAATATTTCTTTATCATCATTCTTTATGATAAATATTCATTATTTATTTTTAATTGTTTGTTAATATATTTATAATATGCTTTGACAAAAGTTAATGAAGGTCCTATATTTACTTTAAGATTATATAGGTCCTCAATTTATGCAATTTTAAATTATCTGATTTCAAAGATTAGAGATGCTATATATCTATAAAAATCATATAAAAAATTCATTAAACAATTTTTTTAAATATCATATATTACCTTAAATTTTCATATGTATGCACATAATATGCCCATTAATTTTATTCAGTCATTCTATTTATCAATGTGTGCATTTATATTAAAATAATACCTGTATATCAAATTTAAATATTGTTAAATTTATAAAATTTTCAACTTACACAAAAATTTTTGGAATGAATTGAATAAAAAGAAAATTTATTATAATATCTTTTTTATTTCTTTTCCAATAAACATTTTATATGTCTTTTTGGAATTAGTTCCTTTTATGCTTTCAAATAGATCTGTTTAATTTGACCTTGTAAAAATTACAAATAAAAACTATAACAAAATTTTTAGTTACAATTTATATTTTATTTCAGCCATCAAAAGCAGTAATAATATATTGTTATTTATAAAATTATTTATAATTATTTTTATTTGCTGCTTGCTTATATCTTAAATATTTTATTATATTATTAAATTCTAAACTTGACATATGTCAAGTTTAGAATTATATAAGTTAGAATTTATATATATTTCAATTTTTTTAAATACAGGTATACCCTGGAGTTATATCACTTTAGGTTCCAGCTGATGCCATAATTCAAAAATATCTATAAATCAAAGCACTGTCTTTTTTCACTTATCAATGCATGCAATGTACTGCAATTGTCATATACATACATAACTAGCATAAAAGGTTTTTATAACTAAAAGAAATATTGTATGTCTTATTTTGAAAAAGTAAGCATTTTTTTTTTTTTTCAAAAATTTGCTATTGAAGAGCCATAATTCCAAATTAATCATTGTAACTTGGGGGAATGATGGCAATTCAAAATGTACATAAGTCCAAAGTACCATACGTTGAGGAAAAAAAACTTGGGATATGTTTATGACATTGTATAACACATCAATATAAAAAAATGGCTAAACTTAACATAATACTATTATATTCAAACAGTATATCTAACAACATTAAGAATTTTATAGTCACAGTTAATAATATTTAAAATTAAAAACATTATACCAAAAAAAAAACAAATAATTATACATTGTCACATAAAAATTTATGTAAAGAACACAGATCTCAGGAATCATTTGTATTAAAAACATATTGAGCTCTGCTGTTTCTTACTCCATTAATGCACTGTTGTGTTTAGTAGTTATAATTTTAATTATCAAGTATTTGTTCAGTCTATCGTGATGCTGCTTTTTGTAAATCTTACTACAGTCATACCTCGACTTAAGTTGTTTCAACTTACATCATTTTTGACTTTACATCAGATTTTTTGTTAATAGAAAAAAATAAATCTACTAAAGGCTAGGTCTCACAGGTATAAAATGCAATGTAAATATGTCATTATATTGATGATGGTGATGATGTTACTTCTGCTATATGCTAGACGCTGCATCTTTATACTGAAGTTCAGTCTTGTTTAACTTTCTATGTTGCATACAAGAGTATAGCGACCATTCGTGCAATCAGGGTATGAGCTGGTTATTGAAATTTTATTTTTCTCTGAAATGACATATGTCATACATTCATACAGTTTTTTTAGATTTTGAACTTTGTGATTAAAAAACCATGACATTCAATAATTTTATGAATGAAGCCATAGATAAATGAAGAAGTTGTTGAGTTTTGCTATCCATATTGAATCAGCTAACTTCGAACGATGTCACAGTAATTGGTCAATAGCTAAATGATGTCATTTATTTATGTTGCATTGTACACTTTTGATTTGAACATTGGTATGCTCAATGTTTTGTGTGCAATGCATTTACATCAGCTTATTGATGCCACCTTTAGGTCTGTGATATCCAGCCATAACATCAGTTTATGCAATTGTATGTTATATCAGGTAGTGAATTAACATTTAATAGGCACAGAGCATAGCATAAAGGAGTGGGAATAAAAGATAGAATGGTATTATTATTATTATTATAAATATAATTATTTTTTATTTGCATAATTTTTATTTGTAATATTAATAAAACTTTTGATGTATTATATGTTAAATGAAAATATAATTATTTTAATTTGCATAATTTTTATTTGTAATATTAATAAAACTTTTGATGTATTATATGTTAAATGACTTGTTAATTTATTTATTTTCAAAATAACTCAGGACTGTGTAATCAATGTATTAATCAGCTAAAATATAAAACTTCAATATATAGAAAACCAACATATGTGTCTGTTATGATCCCTGCTTGGTCAAACAACCCACATTCATATAAACTGGCACATTTAGGTCATACTTCAAAAGAGCAATAGCACACTACACTTATGAGAATGATAAGAATGAGAAATTCAGAAGAGTTTACAATATAGGTAGCAAAAGAGGCTATACTTATATTTACTTAAGGCTATCCATAATAAAGTAATAAGAGTGTAGGATTTAATCTCTTGCAATAACCAGAATAGGCATAGCATCAGCACAGTTAATGATAATGATTTTATAAGTATGAAAATTGTAAAAAATGATGGCAAAGAAAGTAAATGTTAGATTAGCTATTAAAAGACAACTTACAATCTTCAGCTACCTAAGAAATATAATCTTTCTACTGTTTGTTTGCTTATCAAATCATCTGCAGAATTCAAGAAAAAAATATTATAGAATATTGTTCCCTTTTTATCTAGGCTATTATGACTAATTTTGAAATCTCTATGTATTTCTATCACAAGATAATGGCATTCAAAATTTTTTTAATTCTATTTACAGTAGAATTCTGAACTTCATTCAACTTAATTACCTCCTAACCTAGAATGGTAGACCATTGTGCCCAAGTAGAAAAATCAAGAGTATACGTAATTCCTATTTTTGATAGATCTCTACAGTTACATCAGAATTACAAAGTAGAACTTAAAGAAGAGATTACTGGAACATAAGAATGACTTAAGAAGGCTTCCATGAAGACATCCCTAACAAAGCATTTCTATGAACATAACATAGATATTAAATGGGATGAAGCTAAGATAACTGCATCATGTGATACTCTGGAAGCTTTGCTCAGGTCATTAATTATATTTTTATACTTACCCTTTTTGATATTTTTAGATTCATAGAGCAAAAAATCTGATTATACAGCACCCTTGTATAGATTAGAATCAAAAATAAACCTGCACAAAAATATTATCAAGGAAGTGAAAGAAACAGAGGAACAACTTCAAATATTATCAGGTTGGTTGGTTGGTTGGTTAGGTTAAGCTGACATATCGTACAAGGCCGCCACCAGATAATGTATATCTGGTGGCGGCCTTGGACCATGACGGATCAGCGAGATGATTGAAAAATGGGATTCAACAGGCCAGGCTTGGACCGTCTACCTAAAAACTGGAGATGTAGGATCTGGATTTGAACTTGGATCCTCCAGGGTGTAGACCAAAGCTTACCAATGCAGCCATCTGGCAGACTAGGTTAGAAGGCAATTAAGTTGAATGAAGTTCAGAATTCTACTGTACATAGAATTATGAAAATTTTGAATACCACTATCTTGGGATAGAAATACATAGAGATTTCAAAATTAGTCATAATAGACTAGATAAAAAGGGAACAATATTCTATAATATTTTGTTCTTGAATTCTGCAGATGATTTGATAAGCAAACAAACAGTAGAAAGATCATTGTTTTAAAATATATCTAACATCTTTTCAGTTTACTATAACATCATACACATTCAACAAATTTTTTATGAGATTTAACAAATAGTGAGTTATAACAACATGTAAAAAATTTTATTCAACTGGATAATATTTACAGAAATTATCATGCTGATAGACAATCAAACCAAATTTAGAAATATTTTTATTTCATTTTAGAATGGTATAAAATAAAACAATATTTTGGAAATGTCAAAAAAATTTGAGAGAAAATTTTGAGCCATATAGAGTCTCTACAAAAGCATTATTCAAACAGATAAAAAAAATACCAAAACCAAAAATAATTTTGTGGCAACTGATAGCACAGAAATTTCCTATTTAACAAATGCTGGGAAGATAAATTCTGATGATCTATATAAGTGAAAATAATCACAGATATTTGTTAATTAATCAGAATTATTAGAGATTATTTAAAAAATATTGGGAATCATTGCATCTGTATCAGACATGATGATCCTTCTAAAATTAGTTCATATATACAAAGTATCTTGTATATATGAACTTATTTTATAAGGGAACTAAAATTTAAAAATCAAAACTACAAATTTATTGCATCAAAATAATGAAAAAGTTCTTATAAACATAGGCCCAAAAATGCCACATTCAAATATCAAATATGATTCTTTCATATTTTACTTATATAAAATATAAATTATAATAATTAAAAAAATAAATTAATATTAATAATGAAATTTCCAAATCATTTATTTAATTCAATTCAATTTGAATTGGATTAAATAACAAAAGGAAATAACAATTATCCACAAAAGGAACCTTAAATATTACTTAAATTCTACTACTTCCACTTCCGATACAACTTCAAACAATCGTCGATCTTTACAAGAACTCAAATGTCACTCGCCCTGGATATTCAACACCTCAATTGGCTGGTCGGATGCGTCCACTTTTATACTCGAATGACGAACACTTCCGCACTCGCTCATTTACATACTTATACGTAACAAGTTCAAAGTTATTAGTTTACAGAGTAATTCATTCATGTCATTATCTTTACAATTAATTTATATATCGAACAAAACACCGATA
>AYEL01079018.1:0-19386 GCA_000484575.1 Olivierus martensii
GTTGGGAAAAAATTAAACTACAAATTTATTGCATCAAAATAATGAAAAAGTTCTTATAAACATAGGCCCAAAAATGCCACATTCAAATATCAAATATGATTCTTTCATATTTTACTTATATAAAATATAAATTATAATAATTAAAAAAATAAATTAATATTAATAATGATTAATTTCTTAAATATTATCATACCTTAATCAATATTTTCCTTTTTAATTGATGAGGTGATGGCATTTTTGTTTCTTCTTTATCTATGGGTTGAGTAAGAAGCATATCTAAATAAAATGAAAAAGAGATAATCATTTAACTTTTCAAATGATCTTTAAAACTGTGAATTTAATAATTATAAATAAAATGAAAAATTAATTGAATAAAATAAAAACAAATTTTTAAAATAATGAATTTTTATGAGAGTTAGAAGATAATGATTCCTATATTTAATACTATAATTAAATTCTTTTGTAACTATGGTTACAAAGAATTTTAGTATGTAATTATAGATGGTAGTCTTTAAATATTCTTGCACATTTTCCTGCAACCAACTTTTTCAATTGACAGATGGCAGCAGGATATTGTAATAAAAAATAACTGGCATTGCTATGAAGTTAAAACAATGTATTCTGATAGAATTCCTGCTGCAGAAGAGGAGATGCCAATTCCCATATATGAACCCTTGAGAAAAGTATATGGGCATGCAACTGGAAATGTTGATTTGATTGTGTTTAAATTGTGGTGAAGATGAAATGGAACAAATCTGTTACCTGATATGCAACAGAGATGATGAAACTTGAATACTTTTAGAAATTCCAAGCTGATGAGCTGAAACTAAGGAAAAACTTGGGAAAGAGCTCAAGCTACCCAAGCTTTTTTGATAAATATTATTTATTAACTCTGTGCTCTTGAAATACACTAATCCCAGTGAACCTAACTACAGCCATAATTATAAGTTTGCACTTTATTTTTATTTCAGGATATTTGGATCATTTGGCCAAATTACACCAAATACAATGATTATAAAAAAAAATAAGAAATGTGTGTAACAGATATTGATAAAAAGGCAATGAAGACTAAAATATAATAACCAATAATATTCATAAAGTTTGAAAGTGTACATAATAAAATCACCCAAAATAACAAGTAACATTATCATTAATTCCATCAAAAAATGAAAATGTATAAAGTTAATTGGTAAAAATAATATAAAAGACTATAACTTATATGAGATTAAGTAAGTGTTTATAAGAAAAAAATTATGTAATATTACTTTACATTTGCATAAAACATCACTATCTGAAATATTTGATAAGAAAGACCATAATATCTGAAAGTAATTAAAATTCTTTCTAATAAGATTTAAATGATTAAGATTAAAACAATTAAAATGGTAAAAACATTTGGTAATAAAATAACAGATTTCTATAAAAATATGCTTCACATAATTGCAAAGATTACAAACTGATCATCACATATCACCTATTTTTTATTATAATATCCTGCTGCCATCTGTCAATTGAAAAAGTCAGTTGCAGTCATTATACAGAATTTTATTAGTGATTATTTTCTTTTTCCTGTTTTTAGAGTAACTGATTTCAAATATTTTAGGAAACTGTATCATGCAGTTTGTTATAACTGTTATTGATATCATGCAGTCATAGTGTTTATTAGATGTGATTGTCTTCAAAATTACAAGTACAAAACTTCTTAATTTAATAAAAATAAACAACAGCAAATATAACAGTAAAGGAAAAGAGTTGCATCATTTTTTAATCATTACTTCAGTGTTTGAATTTCATGAAATAACTTTCTGTTGCTTAATAAATAATTTTTACTATTTTAAAAAAATCTCTTAAGAGACTAATTTAAAGGAAATTTTAAAAGATTGAAACTTAAGCTTATTTAAGAAAAAGCTCAAGTTTTAGTCACCTGTTTATTTATGAGAAAACTTGAGCTTTTAGGATTGAGCTGACACAAATCAGCACTCTATTCTGCAGTAATGTCTCAATGCTCACTGAATCAATGGCATTATTTAATACAATTATTAAAATAACAACAAATTGAGTCTTATGTTGTCCATTGGTAAAGATATTGTAATGTCCATTATTGAAGCACAAATCAGCAACTCTATTCTGCAGTAATGTCTCAATGCTCACTGAATCAATGACATTATTTAATACAATTATTAAAATAACAACAAATTCAGTCTTATGTTGTCCATTGGTAAAGATATTGTAATGTCCATTATTGAAAACCTGGGATATTTTGAAAGTTCATGCATAATGGGTGCTTTGAATGCTGAAAGAGGAAAAATAAAAGTGCAAAAAAAGCAATTTGCCATTAATTTCTTATGTTATAATGTGAAAAATGAAAATTTCTTATCAAATACTCTTAATGGAAATATGAAGTGTCCAAGTGAGAGACAATGGAATGATGTCACACAAACATCAATGAAAGAAGAAATTTAAGTTTGTGCCATTAGCAAGTAGAGTATCTTCTCATATTTCAAAGATTGTAAAATTTTGAAAAATTTTGCATGCTTTGAAAAATGATAATTAATTGATTTTAATTAATTATGTTGGATTTTATAAAAATAAAGAATAAATATATGGAAGAAAATGCTTAATTTTTGCTGAATAGAAAACATATTAAGAAAAAATTTATCAAATTTATACAAATTCAGTAATAAATCAAATAATTAAATTTTAATTAATGAGGTATGCAGTATTTTAAGGTCATCATTTGATATAATAGAAGCTATGCAACCTGACAGAAATTAATTTTATTTCATATTATTATAATCAATATTAATTAAGCATCTTACCTCCAAATACTTCTATAAAGGCACTTGCCATTTTTCTTTGTTGTGGAAGAGTACAATGATTTTCTATAGAAAGAATCACAGGATATCTAATAAAAAAATTATACTTTATTTTTTTAAAACAAATTTAAAATAATATTTCTTTTATTTATTAACCGTGTAAATCGAGGGCTGAGTGTATATAATTCAAAACCTCAAAAACCTCACGATGTAGCTAGAAATTAGTTTTCTAAACAAGGAAAAATTGAATTTACATACTGGAACATTTTTCGGTCAAGTGGTACGCATGTATGTTAGTCACAGGACGGTTATTAACTGCTGTTACTAGATGGCACAATATGTACAAGTACAGTAATATCGGGTGGGCCATATGTAGGATTTTTTTTTTAATTTGCCTTTTATTTTGACAGCTTTCTGTTGTTTTCTTTTTAAATTAATTTTTTATTCGTAATATTCATTTGATGGAATGTTTTTTTTATATGCTGCACAAAAAAATTGCACAAAAAAGGACCGCATAAAAACAGGTTTCAGTGTAATAATATGATTGTTTGAAATTTTGTGTTGTTCATTATATTGTATTGTTTATTATATTTTATAATAAATGTTATAATGCTTTTCAGTTTTAGTGAAACAAATAAACGCAAATCTGCTTTTTCTTATTAAGAAACAATTTCTGATTTGTCCTTTATTTTCTCCAAAAAAATATGGTTACTGTAAATATACCTGATCTAACATTACTTTTAATAACTTTTATAATGAAGCCTTCATTATTAGAAGATTCAAAGAACATGTAGAAATTATATCGTGAAAAAATGTGAATTTAAAATGAAAAATGACAATAGATATTTATTTCAAATGATTCACATTCCCTCCTCAAATTTTTTGATTTCTTCAAATCTAATTCTAAATTTTTTATTCAATTCACATTATGCTAGTTTATCCCTCATTCATTATGTAGTATTTTTTCACAAAATAATTTTTAATTTTTTGGCTTATAAAAATTTTTGCCTGAGGAAAGTTTTTAATCCAGCTTTTAAAATATCTATCTATAAAATAAATTATTGGGTTGTTCAGAAAGTAATTTCGTTTTTTCTCATGAAAATGAACGACAATTTTTTTATAGTATATAAATATTTTAATTAATTATATATTGACTTTTTTTATAGTATATAAATATTTTATTTAATTATATATTGACCATTTGTCCAACACATGTGCCTTTCTGTAATAGCATGATTCCATGCTAATAGAATTTCTGATCTTTTCTTGCAAAAAATTGTCATGCTCGTAGAATTTCTGATCTTTACTTGCAAAAAATTGAACCAAGTGATTTTTGACATCCTCATTTAAACTAAGTATTTTGCCATCTAAAGAATTCTATAAAGACCGGAATAAGTAATAATCGAAAGGTGCACAGATATGGTGAATATGATGGGTATGGTAGTACATCCCATCCAAGCTGTAACAACTTCTGGCGAGTCATCAAACTTGTATGAAATTTGGCATTGTCATGGTGAAACCTATGCCTTTTCTGTTAATCAATTCAGGCCTCTTCCGTTTGATGGAATCACTCAATTTGTCCAATTGGTGGCAGTAAACTTCCAAATTAATTGTGGAATTGTATGGAAGAAGCTCAAAAAAATTCCCTTGAAATCCCACCAAACAAAGAGCATAATTTTTTTGATGAATATGGGGTCTCGGATTGCTTTGAGCCGGTTCATTTCTTCTGCTCCACGATCGCTTGCATTCAACTTTGTTGTAAACAATCCATTTTTCATCACCAGTTATGATCCGCTTCAGAATCATTTTCTTCACGTTTGAGCAACAAATCACAAATGTCGATGCAATGGATCAAAACTTTCTTTGAGAACATGTGGATCCCAAATATCAACATTTCAACTAGTTGTGAACTGTCAAATTCAGTAAATTCAATCTTGTAGCAATTTCTCATGTTGTTATTCAGCTGTTTGCTTCAACCAATACCTTTATTTTGTCATCATCAGCTTCAACTAAGTTTACTGCACATGGTGCATCTTAACATCAAAATTGCCAGAATGAAATTTTGCACACCAGTTTTGGCACTGGCATTCTGTTAACACATCTTCTCTCTACACTTCACAAAATTTTTTTCTTGCTTGAACAGCATTCTTACTTTTTCAATAATAAAAAAGCAAAACATGCCAAAAAATCTCCATTTTATTTTCCATTTATGATAGGACACCAAAAAAACTACTGTACAGAATTTAAATTTTTTATAAATATATCTTGAAATGTCAGCTGTTGAAATTTACAATGACAATATGGCTTAGAATGAAACTGGCGAGTAAAAATACAACTAATGCCACTGGTGGGAAAAACAAAATTACTTTCCAAACAACCCAATATATTATAAATTAAAATCTGTCATTCTTGGGTAGTCCTTGTTATATATTATGATAAGTTTCCTGTAAAATATGCAACAATCACTGTTAATAATTATTGTTTATTATTATGATTTTTTAGAACTCACTATATGAATGTAATTATTAAATTTGTATATAATTTTATATTTAATTGAGATCATAAGGCCTATTTGAATTTTTAACTATTTTAAATCAATGAATTTTCATTTTAGTTGCCACTTGTTATCTGTTTTCTGTTGAACTGACTACATTTTATAAATATCAAGTAAAGGATTAAATTTAAACTAAAAATTTTTCTGTCTACTCCATGAGTTGCATAGTCCCAGTGTTTTGCAACTCTTGTTTAGGCATTGATGATAAAACAATTTACAAATATTCTTTTTAATATATTATTATTATTATGTTATAGTACATCAATGTGGGCACGGAATATTTCCGGGTCAAAGAAATTGATGGGTAAAAATACAACTAACGCCACTAGTGGAAAAAACGAAATTATTTTCCAAATAACCCAATAGCTTCTGATATTTAAATACAGTAATCCCTTATTAACTATGAGTTCTTCAACCAGGGAATTCATGTATACAATTACATAAATGTGCACAGCAGTTCACCAATCATTGATCTGGAATTCATGTATATGCTGTTTTTGTAAACATTTATTTTGTATTTATTATTATTATTATTATTATTCAATGCAAATTAATAATTTTATAGATATCTCATTTTGTATTTTAAAGAATGATGTGAATTTTCATACTGAGAGGAAAAGGAGGGGGTAGAAAAGAAGGATCAATGTTGGTTTTTGGATTTGAGGAGATTGTGTTTTCTTTTTAAGTTGTCTTACATTATGACTTCTAGGAGAACAACAGATTTGTAATTCCTATACACAGAGTATATAGCTTTCAATATATAAGTGGAATCAATTAGTTCTGCATTTATGTGCCTTAAGTATATATTAATGCTATTTAGTATGTTTTTTTCTTAAATACAGTCTAGTATTAGTTTCATTTTTATAGATTATTCTTTTTTGTCATCATGTGCTCCAAACATTCAGAAAACATCGTTGGTAATGATAAATCAGCCAAAAAGGCTAAAAGCATGTTGTTGCTGGAAAAAAATTCTTGATGTAGTGATAAAGTTAGTGCATGGTAAGAGGGCTGTGTGGCCAAGTTAATGAATGTTAACAAGTCGATTATAAGTACCATTAAAAAAAGTGAAGAAGCAATTTAAAGCTAATACTGCTAGTGGAACTGATATTACTGCTAAAGTTATCTCTATGCCCCATGATCCATTATAGAAAGGATGGAAAAGGCACTTAATATTTGGATAAAGGATCAAACATGGGTTTTCATTTATGTAATTCAGTGATGCATGAAAAAGTGCTGAGGATATATGAATAACTGGGGCAGAGTTTTGGTCAGTCTAAAATTAAAGCTACTAAGGAATGGTTTGCGACCTTTTTCTATCATCATAACCTTCATAACGTAAAGATAATTGGAGAAATAGTCTCGGCTGACCATTTTCAAGAAAATGCTGCAAAGAACAGAACAATTAAAAAAATAATTGAAGATAAAAGGTACTTGTCTGAATAGTGTTTAATGAGACATCTCTATTGGAAGCACATTCCTAGCAAGTCTTAAATCTCCAAAGCTGAATACACTGCACTAGGATTCAAGACTGCAAAAGATTGTGTCATCCTGTTCTTATAAGCTAATTCAGCAAAGGCTGTATAATGAAGCCAATGCTAGTGTATCACTCACTGAATCCATGTGCCTTGAAAGGTAAAAACAAATGATGTCATCCAATGTTTTGGTATGCAAACAAGAAAGCAATGATTGGCTCTTCATTGACAATGAAGTGGCTGAATAATTGCTTTGTTCATGATTTTGAGCAATATCTATTCAAGAAAAACTTGGACTTCAAGGAACTGCTGATCTTGGACAACACTCCAGGGGCCTTATTCTTGAGTTATTCATGTTGTACACAAACTCATGTCCACTGACTCCTTGTGTTTTCAACTCACAGAATTGGTATTCTGGAATTCAAACTCTTATATGAACTTGAATTGTGAGAAAAATATGTCATTTGCATTTGGTATGGCAGATCGAGAAATGTCTGGAATGGAGATTATTAAATATTGTCCAATCAAATCTCAGGTAACAAATGGCAAAACAAAGTCACATGACTCTGAAGAAATGCCATGGAAGCAACAAAAAATTACAGAAGAGCAAACGAATGTATTAATTTATTTTATAGAAAATAAATATAAGAATGTATACAAGGAAGATAGATAATGACTTTACCAAGAAAATGAGAGCCAAATTGTGGGCTGAATTAGACATAAAGTTGAATTCTTGTGTTGGGCCAAAAAATCAGTGGCAGAATGAAAAAGTAAGTCAACAATCAACAGTAGTATATATATTAGTAGTTTAATTATTCATGCAAATCATTATTTCATAACATTCAAGGTAATCTTGAATGTTATGAAATAATGATTTGCACGAATAATTGCTCTTTTCCATTCCGTCGGATTCAAATATTTATGAATTATTTTATAATTATGTAAATCATTTAAGTAATCACATTCCATTTTACTGCTTTCAACTCGTAATCTTACCTCTTATCATCAGCACTCTTAGCAGTTGAGTTTTCATTCATATAATTTAATATAGCTAACGTTTTCGGTAACTTTTTACTATCCTCAGGCTACTATCCTTTCAAATATGTTCAAATTCTAATACGTTTCGGCAAAGAAAATCGAAGAAAACACAGGTGGCACTAACAAACCGTTGTAACTAATTAAAAATACAAATATCAAGTTTTGTAATGGTCAATACAGGTAAAATTTCGACATAAGGGATCATTGTGAACATATGTAGGAATATATTCATAATCGTCGCGTTGAACGTTATAAGTGGAATGAAATGCCATTGTTCAGTTTCTTCCTGTTGTATCCCAGAAAACACTAAAAGATATTACGCACGCAATGCGTCCCTCTCTCGTCAGGGACTATGCAAGGAGGGATGTCATCCATATATACCGCATACTCACTCAATATAAGTTTATTTTACATGTTTGCTTCAAGAACTTCATCAACAATTTAATAACCTGTCTTTATTGGGATTTCCTGCACGAGTTCGTTAAGCAGCCAGAAGGCAGCATTGCGGGCTGCTTAGCATCAGTATATTTCATCCTACATTTTTTGCGGATCTGTCTTTACGAATCCATTGGAAATTGTAGGACGTATAGAAGAGACACTTAGCAATAGCTAGGGACGGGTTCGGCCCACTTAACCAATACAGATATGAATCGGGCGACCTGTTAACTATTCAAATGCTCCGGGTGGCACTAGCAAACCGTTGTAATTAATTAAAAACACAAATATCAAGTTTTGTAATGGTCAATACGGGTAAAATTTCGACATAATAAAATGTTTAAAATGATTATTGATTGAATGATATAAATATTATTGATTAATAATAATCAGATTTTTTAATCTTTGAAATCCTCCAACGTATTGAACGCTAGACAACAATATTGGAGACTCCCTTATTCGAAAGGAAAAATTATGAATGTTTGTCAAACTGACACTTAAGTAGCAGGGACATAATTGTGTGTGTGTTTGAATTTCGCGAGAAATGATCATCTTTCCAATTATTACAGTTATAAATTATCATATTTCTTTTTTATACAAAATAACTAAAACATTTGTAATGATATACTTGTATTTAAACTGTTTTCAAATATTACTTTCTTAATAATTACGTTTGGTTTCAAACCATCTGTTACCTTATTATAAAAAAGTAATGCTGCGAGTGATAATACTTTAGAGCGATCAGTCTTGCCAATTTACCTCCCATGCTTTGCGTAACCCACCTCCCCTACATTGAATGCGTGTGGGACACGTCTAACGCACTCAATGTAGGCAGCACGCTATGTGAATTGGAAACTGTAGCCGATCATGATTTCCGGTTTCCAGCGCCTAGTTGAAAGTGACAAACATTTTGGCCGGAGCTGTACTTTAAAATAGATTACATTATAGAAATGAGATCTTTGAGTCGTGCATTCTTCCATTTACAGGTACTTAGTTCAGGATTCATATTGATAGATGATACTGCTGCTCACAGAGGCATGATCTTGTGGACCAATATCTTGATGAAAAGGAAATTGATCAAATGAATTAGTCAGCCAAATCTCCAAATCTATATCTGAATATGCATGGGATGCTCTTGGAAAATGGATTGCTGTTCTCCCAGAAATAATATGCAATGTGCTGTGCATCATTCATTTATATATTGAAACTACAAGTGAAATGCCAGTAAATAGTAAGTGCAAATCAACATTGAGTATATGTAGCCATACTGGAATCAAAATGCTAATTGCATCATGCAGAATAAAACAAAAAAGGCTAGCATTCAAAATCTTACAGGTATATCTCACTTTATGGAACTTTGCTTTATGATGATTCTCTAATACAGTACTTCTCAATTATGTTTCATATTTTTTTTTATATCTTAAGATGAGCATTTTCTATAATACTACGAATAGATATGTAAAACAAATTAACACACAGATGGTTCAGGCATAGAGCCATCCCGATAAAATGAAGCTGTGAGATCCAGAATCAAATTTGGATCTTCCAAGGTGATATGCGAATTCTTTAACTTGTTCACTGCCATTGACATGTAAAGATATCAAAGAAGTGGAACAAAAAAATGATAAAAAACAATAAAAAAACGAGTTAAAAAACTTCAATCCTGATTTTATCAATCTAGCTTTTGCAAATTGATTTTTTGTGTGTACTCATTAAAAATATGCCATTTGAAAATGGTTCTTAAATTTTTTTCAGTTTCCAAAGTATTTTTTTAAATTATGTGTAAACAAACATTATCTATATTTGAACAGCTTGATAGAATCTGAAATTTTTTTTATCCCATCCTGTCAACTTTATAGTGTAATCTATCAAAGTTATTCCAATTATGGGATTCAATAAATGATATTTTTGAAATTTTTAGAAAAAAATTGAATTTTCCATAAAATGAACTATAAGATATTGAAAATTAAAAAATATCAGTAAAACTTCAAACGTTTAAAAAGCACAAATAGCAGTCAAATGTAAATAATTCATAGTTTAATAAAAGCAAAAACGTTTTTGATACATCAAATACCATCTTCAGTTGAACAGAACAATAAACGGAATGTGTTTAGAATTACTTGGATCTCAAAATTATAGAATATAGAATATTTCTTAAATAACATTTAAAAATTAATTAATTAAAAATTGGCCGAAAATATTTTTTGGTTAAAAAATGCTGTTATAATAAAACATCGAACAACAGGGAAAACAAGATCATTAGACCCGACATTAAAAATTAAATCTAAAAAATGATTGAGATTTACTAACAATGCTTTTGCACCATATACTTCCATGCACTGCTCATTTCTTCAGCCTGCCTAATATTAATAATAGTCTGTTTCGTTGGATTTTAGAATTTCAATTTTCTCTCTAATCAGCAGATCTTTCCGATCATAAACATTTTTTTGACTACCTTTGAATTTTGCCATAATACTTACATCTTTTTTGAATGCCCTTTGTGCTAGGGCAGTGACAAGATTATCTTTAACTAAGTTGTCCCCAGCCTATCCTTAAAGTTACTAGCAGTGGCACCTACATAAACTTCTAGACTGTTATCTTCTATGTTACATACAGGAATCTTATAAACACCAGAATCATATTCTTTGCTACACTTCTCTTTATCATTCCGTAGCAGGTTAAAAATTGTGGGAGGTCTTTTATAAGTGCATCTTTTATTAGCAGTTTTAAGCATTCTCTTTACTGTCCTACTATTATGTAGCCTAAAAGGTATGGGGATCCTGTTATCAGTTTCAAGTGCCTCCTCATTGGCTGATGGATCTCCTTGCTGTCTGAGAGACTGGCTTTCTCTTTCAAACTTAGCCTTCTGCTCCTTGTAAATTTTTCTCATAAAACTCATGCCATACCTATGTTTCCTACCCCAGTTGTATATATTTTTAAGTTCTTGCTCTCTGTAGACTTCATTGCTATAGTGTGTCAAGCTCCTTCTAAAGTAGGCTACAAATGTCAATTTCTTATAGGACCAGGAGTCATACCACCTAGGGATCAGGACAGGCGTACAAAAATGATCTCATTTATGTATTAAATGAGATCATTTTTCTATATATTAGATAGTTGATATTGCAGCAATCTGATCACATTCAATGTCATAATAAAATCTTATGTACAACTTGTCATTACATATTCAGTGCAGAGACATTGACACCTCTGATGAAAAAAATGTGGACCGAACAATACCCTGAACATCACACACACAAATATTTGGTGCAATAGGATATTCACAGTGAAAACTGAAAAGTTGAGCATGCATAGAGTGAAACCTGTTAAAATGACCATCTTGATATAGTGACCACCTGTTTAATGTGTATATTGACCATTCACTTAGTTAATTTTAAGAAATTTTAACCTGCTAAAATGACCAAGAAGATTAATTTCATGGAGGAATTACTGTATTTTCCTTAGAATTTTTTCCATTAGATAAAATTCTAAGGATTAGTATTCCATTAGAATTTTTCTATTTTGATAAAATAGTCTATTAATATATTAAAAAGTAAATATCATAATACTGCTGTATATGTATCTTTATACAGTATTTTGATTTAAGTTTGACTATGTTAAATACACATATATATGTTAATATTAATTGTAATACAGTATATGCTTGCTATAAGATTTTATTCGTCAGAAGGTGATATGTGCTATATGTCGTCATAATCGCTTGACTGCAAGTTGACAATTTCAATTAACATAAATTTGCAGTTTGGATTAATTTGTTGTTTTCTTTTGGGGGAAGTGGAAGAGTCACTGTCCTGTATAGTAACCACCTGTGAAAAGTGACCAATCAGATCGGTTCCAGAGAGCGATCACTTTAACAGGTTTCACTGTATTTGAATATCAATGGTAAACAAATATTTGAGAAATGTTGAGTGGCTGTGAAACAAAGTCATGAGTCATGTTGATTTAACAACTTTGCCAAGGATCACATCTACAGACATCTTACAAAATGGTCATGTAACTAGAGAAATTGCATCTGACATCAGATTGCAGTCTTTGCAGCCAGCTTTAGGATAGCAATGTCATTAACTAGTTTGCAGCTGTGTGAAGAAGTTAACTCTGACCTGTCCTGTTTATTTTATTATGCTCTTTTATTATTTATCGTTATTTTCAATATTATCTAACGTATTATATTTTAGTTTAAGAGTTGACTTACTTCCACATTCTCCGTCATAGTAGTTAGCAATCACATGTTACGGAATTGGAAACTATCCTCCGAAAGAGATGTCATGGCTAGTGATGTCATCGTATCTGAATAAGTTCTACAACTGATCCAATATAAGAATATAAGAATGATCTCGTATTGATGTTTTGTTCGGTATATAATTATGATGACATGAATTGAATACTTTGTAAGCTAATAAATTTGATATTGTTACGTGAACTTATGCAAATGAGTGAAGTACGAGATTGTAAGTTACCTGGTATAAAAACGGAAGCAACCAACAACACAGTAAAGTATTGGTTCTAAAGTGAAATTGGTTGAGTGACATTCGAATTCTTGTAAAGATCTACAATTGCTTGTGTATCAGTGGTGAAGGTATTAGAAGTTAAGTAGTATTTAAGGTTTATTTCTTGTGAATAATCGGATTTTGGATATTTGAGTTTGATTCGTGACTTTGCAAACAAGTTTCATTGTTTATTTGATTGTGACTTTATTCTTGTTTAAATAAAGCTTTAATTAACACTTTTTGTAAGTGTTTTGGAGTCTAATAAATTTATATTTTTTGTTATTTAACTTGTTTTGAGATTTATTCAATTTATTAGCATAAGTTTCTAACATCGTTTTTTGCTGGTTTAGATCTAACTGTTATTCGTTACTTCTAATTGTAAGTTTCCGGTTTTGTTTTGCCAGTTAAACGTTAGTTGTTGTTAGATTGTTTTGATTTAATTATATTTACTTTAGAAAGTAGTAAAAGACCTGAGCTCAGGCTGAACTCTGGAATTTGCAAAGTCATTAGACCATTAGGTTTAGTTATAATTATTATTACTGGTATTCGTTGGAATTAGCGACTTTGCAGCTGGTTTAGGATTTTTTTGGCATAAATTAAAAAATTTTTTAAATTATTGCTAAAATTTTTGTGTAAATGAAGTAAGAACAAGTTAATAAATATAAAATATTAATAAAAATGGCAATATTTCAATGAATTCATGTAATTTTTTTAATAATCATATGACAACTTATTCAACAAAAGTTATAGAACTTATGATTTTTTTATAAATAATTTCTGAAAATTTCAGCTGAATTTCTTCATTCATGGTTCATTTTGTTCAGATGACTTATCACTATCTAAAAATATTAACTATTTCATTAAAATCACTACTAAAAATCATGCTTTCATCGATCTCATATATATATAACAAAAAAGTTGTGAAAAAAAAAAACAAAATTCCAAAAAAATGCTCACATTGGTAGAGATAGCAAAATATGCAATAAATCCTGAAAATTTGGAGAATTTCAACAAAAATTATGTAAGATTTCACAATTTTAATTGTTTTGCATATTAATTAGGTTTAAATTCAAAAAATTGCCGGCAGCAAAAGGATTAAAATGCAGTCATTGCTATCCTAAAGCCTGGCCAAGATTTTTAGGCCTAGTGCTATTGTGCACTTAATGAATAATAAAGCAAATATGTTTTTAGACTTTTATATGCATTAGCAAATGAAAAAAGGCAGTGATTCGTTATACAGAAGTGATCTGCAACTTAATCACCATAATAATAAAGTAAGCCTATATTTGCTATTATTCTTTTTTTTTATATTTCATAAAGAATCAATCTTCCTTGTGTTTTGATTATAAGCATTAATTAAAACATACCTTGCCATTTTGGATCTTCATTTAATGCATTTCTTTCTTTATCTAGATTATTAGGTCCTGATGTACCATTTGGTCCTTCTTCAGTATTTTCCATTGATTGTAATTCCCTAACATCATATACAGGATTTCTCAAATCATGAATGCCATGAGCAAAAGCACAATGTGGACCATTCTTCACACAATATCCCCTAGAATCTGTATCATAAACACAGATACCTGTTTTATAATACCTTAGATGGTAACGACGCTCTGTATCCCCAGCTGTTCTATGTAAATAGGGGCAACTGAAAAAAGTAAATATAATTTATGAAATTTATGATTACAAAATTTTTTAAAAATATTTTAAAAAAATTAATTACAGTGGTACCTTGGTTAACGACAGTAATCCGTTCCAGCATTACTGTTGTTAACCAAAACCGTCATTATCCAAAGCGCAATTCCCCATAAGATTTAATTGAAAATCGATTAATTTGTTCCAGCTCCTTCCCACAACCATAGTAAATATTAAAAAGAGATAAAACTCATTTAAAATGTCCTAAAATATGGAAAATATCACTTATTTATTATATTTTCTACAAAAAAATTCTTATTTAAAATGTTCTAAAAATATGGAATATATCATTTATTTATTATATTATTTTTAATGTCCTAAAAATATGGAAAATATCATTTATTTATTATATTATCCTTAAAATATATGGAAAATATCATTTATTTATTATATTTGCTACAAAAAAATTATATGGAAAATAGTATTTTGTTATTATATTTGTTACAAAAAAATTAACATTAATTTCATGAAAACAGTTTTTAATTATCAATCTCACCAGAAGGACAATTAGATCGGACTATTTATTATATTTGCTACAAAAAAATTAACATTAATAAAATGAATTGGTGTGTGGAAACAGTTTTTGAAAAAATTAACATTAATGAAATGAATTGTTCACAAAAACAGTTTTTAAAGAAATCTTCACCAGAAGGACAATTGGGCTCACTTTGGAGTTTTTTGACAAATTTGCTATAAAATTTAACATTAATAAAATGAATTGTTCGTGGAAACAGTTTTTAATTATCAAGTCTTTATCAGAAGGATAATTGGGCTCACTTTGGAGTTTTTTGACAAACAAATCCGTAAACACTGATTATAGATTCAATGATTATTATATAGATAAGATTTGATTTTGCCTTTTGATGGCAAATGAAAAGTGACACGCACCGATTTATTGTCTATATGAACTATAAGATCTTGGACAGACATTATTTTTTTCTAATGGAATCCGAAACTGTGACGTCACACCACTCGCAGGTGTTTTGTTCACAGAATTTAAAATAATAATCGTCTAGAAATCATCTTTAAGAAACTAAAAAAACTAGTTGCACGTCTATTTTTAATTAATTAAATAATTTGTTTTCATTATTATATGTTAATTATCATTTAGTTAAATATATATTTTATATGGTTATAATTTTATTAATTTTAATAATGATATTGTTGGATTTGAATTGATTATTAAAAAAAATAACAATTGACTGAGCTAATTAATCACATGATGCGATAACGAACTGTTTTACAGAGCTCTATTTTGTCGGAAGTTCACATAATCAGGAGTCGTTAACCAAAGCATGCGTCATTAACCAAGGCAATCTTTTCTTTCAACCATTTGTCATTAACCAAAGCGTCGTTAACCAAGGTACCACTGCATAATATAATGATTACTGGTTTTAATTTAGCTAATTATTTCTTTTATTGAACAATAAATGAGAACAATCTATTTCTGAATAAGTTAGTGAAGCGTGGAAGTAAGTTAACTTTTAAACTAAAATATAATACGTTAGCATATAGGAAAATAACGATAAATAAATAATAGAGTGCATAATAAAATAAAAATAGGACAGGTCCAAGTTAACTTCCTCACAAGTGATATTATAATACCCCAATAGAGGTCCTAACGAAAAGCCCATCCTGTGCCGTAATGACAGAAGGGGATGTAATGGATGAAATACCAGTAGTAGAAAAAATATGAACTTAATTGAAATAAATAATTATTAAACATTTATAAAAAGACATTTCAAACCACATACATAGCTATACAATACAGCACATGTAAGTTTATAGCAAAAGCTCCATTGTCTACTGTGAACTGGAAAAAGCAAAATGATAACCAAAAAGAGAAGATAGTGTGCCCTCTAGTTTTACCGGCATATTGTATATAATAACTTCCATTTTTTGGTTTCTGCTTAAGGCAGTAATTCATTTATGGTTGAGTTCAGAAAATGCTTCAAGAAGCCTCCACTGGAGAAGCTAAAAAATGACATCATGATCTTTGGAGATCATGAGACAACACGATTTGTTGAACAGCTGGAAGTCCAGCCATTCAACAAATCACGTTGTCTCGTGATCTCCATGGATCATGATGTCATTTTTTAGCTTCTCTAGTGGAGGCTTCTCGAAGCATGATTTCTGAACTCTCTCTATATAAAAGCTCATTTAGTCATCTATTAATAATAATTAAAAATAAAAATTCTTTAATACCTTTACAGCACTTGAAGCAGGAGTATTATTATAGGATTATAAATTATGCTCAAACTATATATAATTACTAGAGAAGACAAAACCAAAAAAAATGGTCCTCCTCGAAAGAAGCAAGTATGATACATTTTTGGATGAGTATATCAGACAAACTGAACCGAAACTATTAGCATCGGACCCTACAAGAAAAAAAGCAGCGGCGGTTGATAGGATTACAAAACATAAACGTTCCCCTGCTATATGGAAACACGATAAAGTAAGAGCAGCAACATGTCCGAGATTGTTTGCGTACATTAAGACGCACAAGAACCCCCTCGCCGCAAGACCAATAGTGGAGAAAAGGAATGCACTATCCTATAATTTGGAGAAGGTACTGGCAAAATGGTGCATGAGCATATTAGGTGAAAACGAATATTCGACAACAGTGACAACGAATGTGCTGGAGAAACTGCGCAATACTGCATTTGAGGAAGGTGACATTCTGACAACATATGACTACGATAGCCTATACCCAAGTCTAAAATTAGAACCTACTTGCATCGAATTTTACCGTTTTATGTTAAAGAATCTACCGCAAGCTCAGGACATAGCACAGCTGCTAAGAGACATAGCCTATATTATTTGCTATGGCTCCTACTTCCATTTTAAGGAGAAGATATACGAACAAACGAGAGGAGTCCCTATAGGTAGCCCAATGGCAGGCCCCTTAGCCGAAATTGTGCTCAGAAAAGTAGAAAGCAGAGAATACAGCGGTTTCAACCCAAAATGAGGCTCTACAATAGGTACGTTGACGACATAATAGTTGTATGGAAAGATGAAACGGAAGTGAGGAATTTCAGCAAAGCGTTTACAATAGGCAGTTACGGCCTAACGCTGAGAGAAGAACAATGTAGCCAAGGTAGTATCCACTATCTAGACATCCAGATAATGCTAGCCAAAAGGAAACTGATAACATCAGTGTATCGTAAACCAACGTATGAGCCAACACTCATCCCTAACTGGTCTCATGACCCAATTAGCTACAAGAAAGCAGCGTCTAGGTACTGTTACAGACGAGCCATGACATACTGCACAGAACCCACTGACCTAAAGAGGGAGTTGGAGTACATTAGTGAAACAGGTATCCAGCATGGTTATACCAAACCATTTATGGAAAATATAAGGAGAATTGTACAAGGAGGCCTTAGCAAGATACCCAAGGACCAAGGAGGAAATAAGCAGCCACAAGAAAGTTTTATGCCAGTCCCGTATAGCCTGAGAAAATATAATGCCGTAAATAAGATAGCCAAAAAAAGGAATAAAAAGTTAGCGATACAGAGGGCTCCGACAATCTTTGAAGTGCTAAGGAATGAGAAAGACCCCCTTAAAGATGCAGAAAGACAAGGGGTGTATAAGATACCTGTAGAGGAGAAGACCACAGGACGCGCAGCATCTTATATAGGAGTTGCCACCAGAACTCTTTCGCAGAGAGTAGAAGAGCACAAGAAGGATTTGGCCAAGGGGAGGACATGATGCGATAACGAACTGTTTTACAGAGCTCTATTTTGTCGGAAGTTCACATAATCAGGAGTAGTTAACCAAAGCCTATGTCGTTAACCAAGACATTTTTTCTTTCAAAAACTCATTGTTAACCAAAGCCGTGTCGTTAACCAAGACATTTTTTTCTTTCAAAAAACTCATCGTTAACCAAGTGTTAATCAACGGCAATCTTTTCTTTCAACCATTTGTCATTAACCAAAGCGTCGTTAACCAAGGTACCACTGCATAATATAATGATTACTGGTTTTAATTTAGCTAATTATTTCTTTTATTGAACAATAAATGAGAACAATCTATTTCTGAATAAGTTAGTGATAAATGATGAATCATCATTTGATCTTTTTCATAATTCTCATTTTGATTATTTTCAAATAGATTTGATCTTTTTGTCAACTTCAACAAAATAGAATTTTTATTCAAATTGGAAACTATTTATGTAAAATATCATTTCACTACCCGTGAACATTTTAAGTTACATTAGAAATAGACTTGGTTCTCTAATGGGTTCAATAAATACCAATTTCATATAAATTGAAAAAAATCTTAAGCTATTTTTTAAGTTTTAGATTTGAATATTTGCAAAGTCGCGTATTAGAACGAATGTCAATAACAATAATTGTAAACTAAACCTAACGGTTCTAACGACTCTGCAATCCAGAGTTCGGCCTGGCCTAACGGCTAGCGACTCTGCAAATTCCAGAGTTCGGCCTCGCTCAATCCAAGTTAACTTCCTCACAACCGTAGGTAATCCCAGTTTACCCACGGGACGGTTCTAACGACTCTGCAATCCAGAGTTCGGCCTGAGCTCAGGTCTTAAGCTAAGTTCTTAAAATAATTAACTAAAACACAATCTAACAATAAATAACAAACTGGCACAAACGAAACCGGAATTGTCTAACACAATGGCGAAACAAAACCGGAAATCGGAACTTAAACTAAAAGTATCGATTAAGTGTTAGCAGTAAAACAAACAAAAACGATGTTAGAACTTACACTAAGAAATTAAAGAATTTCTCAAACAAGTTAGATAATAAGAAAATATAAATTTATTAGACTCCAAACACTTACAAAAGTGTTAATTAAAGCTTTATTTAAACGAAATAAAGCACAATGAAATAAACAACAAA
>AYEL01079019.1:0-10985 GCA_000484575.1 Olivierus martensii
AGTAAGTTAACTTTTAAACTAAAATATAATACGTTAGCATATAGGAAAATAACGATAAATAAATAATAGAGTGCATAATAAAATAAAAATAGGACAGGTCCAAGTTAACCTCCTCACATATTGAAAATATGAACTTAATTGAAATAAATAATTATTAAACATTTATAAAAAGACATTTCAAACCACATACATAGCTATACAATACAGCACATGTAAGTTTATAGCAAAAGCTCCATTGTCTACTGTGAACTGGAAAAAGCAAAATGATAACCAAAAAGAGAAGATAGTGTGCCCTCTAGTTTTACCGGCATATTGTATATAATAACTTCCATTTTTTGGTTTCTGCTTAAGGCAGTAATTCATTTATGGTTGAGTTCAGAAAATGCTTCAAGAAGCCTCCACTGGAGAAGCTAAAAAATGACATCATGATCTTTGGAGATCATGAGACAACACGATTTGTTGAACAGCTGGAAGTCCAGCCATTCAACAAATCACGTTGTCTCGTGATCTCCATGGATCATGATGTCATTTTTTAGCTTCTCTAGTGGAGGCTTCTCGAAGCATGATTTCTGAACTCTCTCTATATAAAAGCTCATTTAGTCATCTATTAATAATAATTAAAAATAAAAATTCTTTAATACCTTTACAGCACTTGAAGCAGGAGTATTATTATAGGATTATAAATTATGCTCAAACTATATGTTAAACACTTTTTATTCAGTTAATCCGTTATTTATAATTTGAAGGTAATTTATAATCCTATAATAATACTCCTGCTACAAGTACTGCAAAAATATTACATTTGTGAAAAGCAATACACTTGAATCTTATGATAAAAATTCTTTAGTATTTATAATGACATAAATAATTTCTATATAATAATAATTTGCTTGATTTTAAAGTTTATATTTTCATTTCTTTTAGACAGATAAATCATTATTTCACCATAAACTATTGATTTTGTTGGCCTTTATTTAATTTTATTATGGTAAAATTGCATTGCTAAGAATGAAACTATTAATTTTAATATTACGTCTATGGGAAAATGATTCTTAGTTTACAGATTTTTAATTTAGCAGCAGCTTCCAGAAATGAATTAATTCAAAGTTAGGAACAGAGCCAGACTTGCATTTTGGGGGCCCTAGGACGAGCAAGACTTTGGGGCCCTAAAAATTCAAATCAGTTACGTCTAATTTTAAAGGCTTCTTATAACTTATAAGGAACCTTTAAAATTTTACTTTCTATCTAGCACTTTAATAAAAATCCATTTTTTCTTATTAAAAGTTTATAAAAGTTGAAAAAATGATTGATAGTTTTGGGGCCCCTAGGACGCGGCCTAGTCAGCCTATAGGTAAATCCGGCCCTGGTTAGAAACTCTCTGTACTCTCTTTTATTCTGGAATGAAAAGAATCAAAATGAAATGTTATTAATTAATTATTATTGAATAATGATATTCAAATATAAAAACTGCTTTTATTAATTAAAATATCAAAAATTGACTATTTTTATAGTTTTGAACAAATAATTTATTTCTTTATTTAAAATCTACAACCAATTTTGTCCTTGAAACTAAGAGGGAAAAAACATGTCAAAAAAAATATTGAACAAAACAAATCAATTTTTAGGGAGTTGAAAGCCATTACTTTAACTCTTTACAGAGTCAAAAAAAAAAAAAAAAATCACTGATCTCCATTATATGATAACTTCATCTTATTCAAATACTTTATTGTTTGCTGATATATAATCAAATCTAGAACATATTCTAATAGATTAACTGGCATTATGCTAGCTTACTCAAAAACTCTGTAATAGTTCAAAAATTTTATTTTTTAGTTTATAATAACTTGGAAAAAAATTAACAATATAAAAGTTGCAAAGTCGCTATTTTCAACAATACCAATAAAAATAATCTAATTTCAACCTAATGGTTTAAACGACTCTGCAAATCCAAAATCCGGCCTGAGCTCAGGTCTTTTACTATTTCCTATAATTAATATAATCAAATCAAAAACAATTTATCAATAATTAACATCTACATGACAAAATAGAATCAGAAAACTTACAGCTAGAAGAATCAAACAAGTGTTAATGCTAAAATGACAAAAGCGATGTTGGAACTTATACTAATAAATTGAATAAATTCTCAAAACCAAGTTTAAATAATAAAATATAAATTTATTTGACTCAAAACACTTACAAAAGGATAAACCAAAGCTTTATTTAAGCAATAATAAAGCATAATTCAAATTATCAACAAAACTTATTTAATCAAAATTCAAATATCCAAAAATCAAATATTCACAATAAATATAACCTTAAATATGAATTAATACTAATACCTCACCACTGATACAAACTTAATCCATTGTCAATCTTTACAAGAAATTCAAATGTAACTATTCAGCTCTACTTCAATACAGACACCTCACTGCGTCATTTAGGGATTGCAATACCGGTAAATTGCGAATTTTAGCCTCAAATTGTTACCGGTAATTCTAAATTGTTTTTACTGGTAATTCGATAAATTTTGAATATAGCTATTTATTGAATATATACTTTTGTCACAGTATATAAGAATCAAATAAAATGCCTTATTATTATGAATTTTTATTTCATATTCACGGTTTAAAGAATTCTCGGTAATTTACCAGTATACTGGTTTTGTTTGAAAATTTTACCGAATTACCAGTAATTGAAAAAGTCGGTAAATTTTCAATCCCTAGTGTCAATTTGATGCATACGTTTTTATACCTATGACTTATAGTTCTGAATTGCTACATTTACATAATGTCGTGTAACAATTTCAAATTTATTAGTTTACAGGGTAATCAATTCATGTCATCCTCTTTACAAATTAAATATGTACCGAACAAAACATTGATAAAAGATCATTCTTATATTCTCACATCAGATCAGTGGTAAAATTATTTAGATTAAATGACATCAAGAGCCGAGAGAGTTCAGGGGAAGACAGATTTCCAGTCCGTAACAGGCAATTGTTAATTGCTGAGATGGAGAACATGGAAAGTGATAACTCTTAAACTAAAATATAATACGTTAAATAATAATGAAAATAACAATAAATAATAAAGAGCATAATAAAATAATAACAGGATAGGTCAGAGTTAACTTCTTCACAAAGTGATTGAAAAATTACCGAAGAATTTAAATATTTTATTATTTATTTGGTAAACTATCTAGAACTGAGGAATTTTTTTTTGAAAACTGAGATTTTTAGAATCATATATGTTATTGATATATTACTTAATAACATTAATTTTTACAAAAATATTGAAGTTTCAGAAAAATGAAAAAAACTCTAGAACCAATTGGAAAGCCACTGAACACTGGTCTTCTTAATCATATCAACTGGTCCTTCCAACAAGACTCTGCTCTGTCACACAAGATCAAAATTACCCAGAATGTTCCCAACTTCATCTTCAGTAAATAATGGCCCACTGTATCTCCAGATCTGAATCCACTAGATCACAGCAGATGATTGAAGTTAGAGCTAAAGATGTATGCAAGATCCCACAGCAATGTGAACAATCTGAAGAAGGCCCTTCTCTGGGAATGGGAAGAATTTCCTACGGAAAGTTTGTGCAAAGCACTAGTTGAATGGCTAGAGAGATTATGCAATTGCATCAAAGCGAGAGGAGGCATCTTTGAGTGACCAATCTAATATTTTTAATTTATGCATATGTAAATAATATCCTAAATAATTATTAAATTTATTCTATTTTAATAATAAATTTAATAATAAACTAATATAAGTTTTACTGCATAACTTTTTTTAAATAAAAAAGTTATGCAGTAAAACTTGTGTGCAGGAATTTATAACCATATTAAGTACATTACATGCAAATTTAAATTGTGTGAGATGCTCTGAAATATAGGTCTCATATAAATTAAGAATTCACTGTATTTTATAACTTTTATAGTGGATTTAGTTGTAGGGAACATTTAACTATAATGAACATATTTCATTTGTCCTAATCCATATGTATTTCAATCTATGCTAATAATTTCAGTTTTAATGAATCCTCACTTCTGTTTTAGTGAATACAAAAATAAAAATTCCAAATAATATCATCATTCTAACATCATAATTATTTTTAAAAAATTTTTGTTGATTAAAGATTGCCAATCATCATCATATATGTCTAATATCTTTAATATGTTCTACATAATTATTATGCTGACAAATTGCTAAATATATTAAAAAAGACTTAAAGTTTTATATTCAAGGCTAATGTTTATATTTTAATGATGTCATCGCAGGATATAACATGACAGCATCTAGATTGCTAAAATTATTTAAAATCGTAATAAAATGATTGATTTTTGTACAATTTACTAATGTATGTGTTAAAATAAAACTTAAAATATTGATAAGTATTATTTTTCATTAGTTAATTTTCTTTTGAAATTTAAAATAAATATTGCAATAATGGCAAAGTACTTGATTTATCCATATGAAGACATAAAGAGCAACAAAGTCTGGCCAAAAATACCATTGTGATTATAAAATTAAGAAATTAGGCTAATATTGTTTAATTTCAATGAAAAAATTAATTTTTTTATGAAGGAAAATTAACTGTTTATTGATTTTTATTAACTTTTAATTAATGAAATATTGATGTATTCAATTAAAATTGATATGTACTAGGATATCACTAAGTATAAGATAGGGGTTATATATTACAGAAAAAAAAGGTAAAATAAAATATAAAAAATTAACAATAAAAAAATAAAATATGCATATACAATACTAATTATACATAATAAAAATACATAAAATGTAAAATGCTGAGAGGCTGAAAGTTTAATTTGGTGCACATCTCAGCAGATATCCAGTATGAGATGAAATGTACTGTATTATCCATTGATAGGATTATGACTAGGCACTTGATATTAGGATCACATTTGTTAATGAAGTGCTATTTTTGAATTGGATAAGAATATGAATTGTCTCAGTAGTCTGTGCAGAAAGATCTGGAGTAATATTTTGGATTAAATACTAAATAACATATACATACTACTAAATAATATGTGCATCAGGCCATTTGATGGAAATGTCATGCTCTAGAGCAGCGATGTTCAACTCATCAATTGTGGAGAGATTTTTGGTTGATCTCATATATTCTTTCTTATAAATTTGATTAAAACTGAAAGCATAATAATTTATTTATTATTATTTTGTATTAATTTTTAATTCTCTTTAAGTATATTGCTATTGTTTGTTTATTTTTCATTAAAATTGTCAAATCAATAATTTTCTTATCATATAGAAGTATACACATGAAAAGTTTCCAATATAAACTGATATTACCCAAAAAATTCTATCGTGATTCGGATTGACATGCTTGTCAGAATCCGTTTTTTATGAACCTCATAAAAAATCAAGAAACCAAATTACAAATGATCATTTTGATGATTGTCTGCAATTGGCCACTTCTTCATATCAACCTGATTGAAAATATTGCGAGCTCCAAACAATACCAAATTTCACATTAATTTTTTTTTAATCAACTAGCATTTCCTGTAACTTATGAGTTTGTAATCAATCAGTTGTTTTTTTTTCTTTGGTTTTCCAAAATAGAGAAATAAATATTTTATTCTAATATATTTGTTTTATTTGTTATATTAAAATAATTAAAAGTGATAAATAAATTTTTAAATATAAAAATAAAGTTTTTAGATCTATAATGGAATTTACACTGCTGATAGGGCTGTAATAAGCCAAAAGCACTCCGAATAAACTGAATAAACGTTTTTTTTTTTTTTGTGTGTATACGTATAATGGTATTGGTATAAATATAAAAGTATTCCTGCTCAAAGTGCTATAAAAGTTTGGAATTTAAAGTTTTTAGTTTCTTTAAAGTTTTTAGGGCTAGGAGAATGGGTTCTCCGAAGTGAGTGAGCACATTTAACTGCATTGATAAATAAATTTTTAAATATAAAAATAAAGTTTTTAGATCTATAATGGAATTTACACTGCTGATAGGGCTGTAATAAGCCAAAAGCACTCCGAATAAACTGAATAAACGTTTTTTTTTTTTTGTGTGTATACGTATAATGGTATTGGTATAAATATAAAAGTATTCCTGCTCAAAGTGCTATAAAAGTTTGGAATTTAAAGTTTTTAGGGCTAGGAGAATGGGTTCTCCGAAGTGAGTGAGCACATTTAACTGCATAGTCGTGCATAATCAACTATCACGTTGGGGGAATGAGATCTATATAAGAGAATAGATTGCTGAATAACTTAGAATAGAAAAGTAGTTTGCATAGTAAAAAAGGTTGAACACCACTGCTCTAGAGCAGTGCTTCTCAAAGTGTGGGTTGCGACCCCATATGGGATTGTGTAACAAAATTTGGGGTCGCAGAAATTTTAGCAAATGTTTTAATTCGTATTCCTAGTTTATATACCTTTATATCCAGGATCACGAAAATATTTTCTCGGGGTAAAAGGGGTTGCCAAGTGGAAAAGTTTGAGAAGCGCTGCTCTAAAGTATGGAGACTGAAGTTGGTTGTTGTGATTCCTCTCTTTAGGTTGGCTTGGTGATTGGCCAGACTGGTTTTCAGATCTCTTGATATATACCTGATATAAAAGATAGATAGATAGATAGATAGAAAAAGGGAGGAGCCTAAACAGCCCAAGCACCGCGACCAACAATGGTCTATTGTGCACCTCCAATCAGATCATCCCAGAAGTCCCATCTTTAAAACAAACGACAGTAATTTCCTCAATGGGATAGTAGCAAGATCCTCTGGAACAAGAAAATGCATCCCCAAGAGATCCCGCCTAAGCCACGAAAGGGCCATATATTCACACAAAATGTGAATACCTGATATAAAGTTTGTCTGTTTCAAAGAACTGTTTTTTAGCAGGATTTAATAGAAGCTAGTTTTTATCGCTTGGTATCCATGGTTTACTGTTTGAGTAACTGGAAGATAGTGCTGCATTGCTTGTAAGTCAATTTTTTAAGGGAAAATTTCTAATTTGTACTTGATTATATATGGTAATAAAAAAGAAAATATTGTGGAAAACTAATAGAATATTTTCTGAACATGTCTACTATTTTGAAATTATTTAAAATCTAAGATTAAAATGTATGTCAAAATTATCTTCAATGGTATGATCGCTTTATTTAATGCTATAAAAATTTTTCAAATATACTTTTACTCTGATATACAGGGTGTCCATAAAAGAATTTCCCAGTTATAAATTTTAATAGTATCAACTGTAAGCGTTGTAGAGTGTTGGTTCAAGGTCACAATTGAAGAGTAACTCAAACAGTTTTAGATAAGCACATGCGCGAGTACTGCTTTGTTGTTTTCTCGCTTGCAGCACCATATAAGCAAAATGGCGACTCCTGAGTGTAAAGTGTATTGTGTTTTGCAATTTGCTAAGAGTGAATCTGTAATTTCAGATCAAAGTGTGTTTCGTTTAAAGTTTAATTATGATCCCCATGTGACAAAATCATCCGCCAATGGTATAGGCAATTCAAAACGACCGGATGTGTTTGTAAAGCGAAAAGCATGGGATGACCTAAAGTGTCTGTAGAGGATGTGGATTGTGTCAGAGCATCTTACCTTCGTAGTCCTAAGAAATCTGTTCGGAAATCAAGTATTGAACTTCAGTTGCCAAAGACGACAGTTTGGAAGGTTTTAAGAAAACATTTACACATGCGTCCATACCGGTTACAGTTGGTACATGCTTTAAAGCCAGATGACTATGGTGTACATTTTAACTTTGCAAGTGAAGTGTTTGAATGGGAAGATGACTTTGTTGATCGTGTGGTGTTTAGTGATGAGTCAACTTTTCATCTGAGTGGGAAGGCAAATACCCATAATGTTCGTATCTGGGGGTCAGAACATTCTCGTGAACTTGTAGAACACCAAAGAGATTTCCCAAACACTTCAATTAAACATTTTCTGCACTGTGTCCCGACATCAAGTGTGTGGACCATTTTGTTTCGCTGAAGCTACCGTAACAGGAGTGGCTTATCTGGATATGTACAAGAATGGCTCTTTCCCCAATTAGTAGAGGGTGAACCTGTAAACTTTATTTGGAAACAAGATGGAGCCCCTCCCCATTGGAATCTCTTTGTACGAGAGTGGATGAATGTCGAAGTCCCTGACCGTTGGATTGGTCATAATGGTCGAGACGACAGAGCTCTTTTTCGCTGGCCTCCACGTTCACCTGACCTAACACTATGTGATTTTTTCCTTTGGGGCTTTGTAAAAGATCGTGTCTACATTCTGCCACTACCTAATGGTTTGCCAGAGATGAGAGACAGAATTGAAGAGGCTATTGCTTCCATTACTCTGGACTTGTTAACCAAAGCACGGGAAGAATTGGACTATAGGTTGGATGTGTGCTGTATAACTAAAGATGCACATATTGAACATTTGTAAGAAAAACTAGGTTAGTTTACCTTCAATTTGATGTATGATTTGTTGTAAATAGTCTAAATTAAACTGTTATAATATACCATTGAAATTGGGATATTCTTTTATGGACATCCTGTATTGCTGAAAATTCCTCATAAATTATGGATAAAATTACCTTACATACAAAAATTATGATCATCTTTCTGAACCCAAAAATGCTTCTTCATTTTTTACCCAAATATATCAAAATATCTTCATTATAATAATTATATAAACAGTAATGAAATTACTTCAATAAATAGTATAAATTTTTAGAGCACAAGCTAAAATGGTTGAAATTTCTAAGTGAAATTTCCAACTGAAGGATCAGGGATAAAATCTGGGTCCCAAAACTTCAGATTTTTCAGGAGGCTTGGACCCAAACTATAGCTCCCCATTTCTCAGTCTATGGCTGATGTTACCATAGGTGTAACAACCTGTGAAGGGATTTGGTATAATATTGCCACTTAGTAACCTCTAATTGGATAGCAATAAAGGAAGAAAAAATTCTTAACAAACTCAATATCTGTCCTTATTAGCAGTAAGTATTCTTTGAGCCTAAAAGACCTATTGAATGTTTGGATTACATTGGGAATTCAGAAATATTATAGATATTCAGATATAATTTTGTCTGAAAAAAAATTTAAATTTTATATTCAAATTTAATAAAATGCACCAGATAGTTTAATATTTAGAAGAAAAAAAACATATAGAAAATAAGAACAGGAAAACAAGAAAATAAACAATTCGAACATATAACTAAATATTTATTAAACATTTTTTAAATTTGTAATTGTTACATATTTAATCTGGCAGTAGTAACGTGAAACTCAATCAAGATAATATAAAATACAAATTAGCATACGAACTAATTAACTGTTAATTATGTGAAATTTTCACTGTTTTGTTACAATAAATCATGTGAAGGTGTGAAACATTTTTTGGTAGTGTTTATTTTCTAACATAAAAAGAAAAAATATCATTTTTATACTCTAATTTATTGATTTTTAATGAATTTTTAAGTAATGTGATACCTCCATATCAAAATTATGTAAACAAACAGAATATTATATTTCATTCAATCATAAATCTTTTTCCAAAGTCAAAACAAAAGTGTCTCCTGTTTTGTTTGTAAATAGATGGGTTGCTTTTGTTACCTGAGGTGGTTCAAGGTCATTTAGTGGTGATGCTGAATGGGCGTGGCATATGAACAAGGGTAATAAAACACAAGAGCAAAAAGAATAAAATATAATTCTTCTATTTTAAAGGATTCTAAATCACATATTACATAAAGTTTTACTTCATATTCTAATTTTTTAATATTCTCTAATATGTTTACTTGTTTTTATTGTAGCATTTTCCATCAAAAAAAAATATATATTTATTTTTTTTGCAAAATTTTTTAATTGGATGTATATGAAAATTATGACAATAAATAGAATCAAAAATTCTGTCTTAACAATTAATGACAACAAAGTAATTTGTTCTTTTTCTTAAAGAGAAAAGTTGAAAGTTTAGTAATCACTATATATTGCTATACCGAAGTCAGAATTTGTTATGTATATCATTTTTGATTATAGCATAATACTCATTTCTTTGAGAAGTATTGTTATCTTCTAATATTTTGTAATTGCATTATTATTTTTTAACAGATTTCAATCTGTTTTTTGTGAAAATGTTTCAAAATCTTTTTGTATATGTAAAATAAGAAGATAGTTGTATACTAGAACATCTTAATCATTATTTAAAACATAATAAACAGCTTAAATAAAAATCTAAAATCATTTAAACAATATATGGAAATATCTAAAAATAAGAAATTTATCAAAAGTTTTCCTTTAAATATAATTAAAAATTTATTTATTTATTTATACATTCTACAAAACACTATGAAATGATAATTAATCATTTTTAAAAATAGCTTATCAAAACAAACATTTTGCTTGCACAAATGATAGTGTAGAAATTTTAAATGGCAAAATTTTTTTCTTGGCCGCTTTTCATGCATTGCAAAATTTATTAGTGCATTATGAAGGATCTTGTGATTTAGTAAAATTCTAATTTTTCCACATTTTATTAAAAATTCTTCAATATCATATATTTATTTTCACATTGCAGAGAAGAATTTTGCACTGTACTACTACTGGGATTAATTAACACATTTTTGTAGTATCTCTGATGTTATGAAGGAATACAAAACATGCCAATATCAGCAAGGAACACATTATTTGATTTTAAAATTTTTGCTCATTAAATGTGTTTTGACATCAGTTCATTGTCATCTTAATTCAGTGGAAGATTTATTCTGATTAATTTCAAAGCATTTCAGCTTGTTTTTGTTATAAATAAGATATACTACAAATATTCAAAAATTTGCAGTATATCTTATTTATCAAAATATTGTAATATTTCTTTTAAGCCTAAAGTGTATAAACTTTAAAATTAAAACTATACTATGCTGATGTCTTTAAAACTACATTATAATTTATTAAATTATTTATATATTTTATTCAAATTATTATTTATTTGTTTTTATATAATAATATAAA
>AYEL01079020.1:0-32958 GCA_000484575.1 Olivierus martensii
GTATTATGTAGATAAGAGGACACCATTAACCAGGATAGCTCTTCCGGATATGGGTTCCGATTCCGTATCATGTGATCGCCAGCTACGACGGAGAGCGTGGAAGTAAGTTAACTTTTAAACTAAAATATAATATGTTAGTATATAGGAAAATAACGATAAATAAATAATAGAGTGCATAATAAAATAAAAATAGGACAGGTCCAAGTTAACTTCCTCACAATTTTTGCTTTTGTGAAAAAATCATTTCATAATTAATCATCTACTGTCACTTGTTTAAATCAATGATTTTCTTGCTTATTTTCATCACTGATTGTATAAGATATATCATATTTACTCTGTGTACTACTGATTTGAAGACAAAATTCATTCCACTTTTTTCCCTAGAGTAAGATGCTAGTCCAAGGTCAAGAGCACCTAATAAAAACGATGCATACCTATAGCTATTCCTTTTTTTTCGGAACTGCACTCTGATACATGGAAGGGGCGATAGCCGAATTTAGATCACAAATAACCAGTTTACGCACGGCAATAGAGGTACTGGAACAGGGACGGTTAAGTGCATATTTCGTACCCAGACGAACGCTTCTAGCAGCTTTAGTAGATATAAATAATCATCTACCCCTGGATATTTCGTTAATAGAGCCAGTGCGGCAAGATAATTTGTTTAAATATTACCAACTAATCACAGTTACAGCGGTAGCACTTCCAAATATACTTAGACTATTTATTGATATACCTTTAATGAACCCTGGTCAATTTTTCGACCTATTCGAAGTTATAAGCTTCCCTGTACATTATCCAGAAATTAACATGTTTGCATATTATCAGACAAATTATCCCTTCATCGCCCTATCTAAGAACCGACAGTCCTATATCTTGCTCAACACTTATGAAGTCTTGAAATGTCGTACGGGAACAATATCAATATGTTCCCCAGAGACAGCTATCTGGCAAAGCCCATATCGAGACTGTGAATATGCCTTATTTATGGGTTTCGATGTGACGGTCGCCCAAATCTGTGACAAGCGACTGACGGCAACGCATCCACCTGTATTTCGGAGACTAGATCAAATCGGAACATGGATTTATTCTACTGCCAACCCTTTAAGCTTGGTAGTCGAATGTCCCCGACTATTAGACACCGGAACACAGTCACAAATCATTAAATTGGTGGGTACAGATATACTAAATCTACCAAATTCGTGCACAGGTCACCTACCCGGAATAAAGTTAACCGCACATTTTCAACAAAGATCCTCCTTGAAACTGACAACAAAAACACATCTTGTATTTCCAATAGTTACAGATATTTTAAATAAAACAGAAATTGAGTTAGTACAAGTTTATAATAATTATACCTTAAATAAAAGGGTTATGGAATCAACCCCGATAGACATAGCGTTGGACACCGCCGGTAATACGTTATTAAACATTAAATCTAAAGTTAAAGTACTTAAAGAATCGTTAGCAAAGGAACAGAGGGATACATCACGAAGTTACTTTAGAGAAATAACCTCAGGGACTTCGAGTTTGCTCATCGTTGCTATAATTGTTATACTTATTTTAGTCAGAAAACGTTTACAGTGCATGTGCTTAAAACAAAAGGGTGCGCCGAAACATGAGACAACAAACGAGAGTAAAATTGACAATTCTCCAGAAAATGATATTGAACCGGAGGAATTAGAGTTGGCTCAGATACCTTCAATTCAGGTAACACCGACGACAAGTGGGAACAATGATCAAAAATCATCTCCAGATTTACGTATCACAAGGGAAACCCCATTTCGAATTTAGCGGGCGATCCTCTAAGATATTTTAATATCATGGACGATAAATAAGATTACATTTGAATCTACATACATATATATTTATCAAATCTTTTCCTTTTCTATAACATAAGTAGAAAAATACATATTAGGATAGATTAGGTTAGAAATGCATGCTTAATTCTTTATTTTTTTTTATGAGTAGTAGTGCAGTATGTGCTTCTCTATTTACAGTAGTGACCATGACGACTGAACGAAGGAATGAATTGGAAGTTTCCAACACCGATGAATTAACAATAATGTTCGCAGAATACGAATGCCCCATCTGTTATAGCCTCTGTCGTCCGCCAGTTCGAACTTGTATGGAAGGACACCCCATCTGTTCGGATTGTATTACTAAGATCGACGGTCGTTGTCCGACCTGTAGGGGTCCAATAGGGGTTCACAAAAACCTCATTTTAGACAAATATGCTTTACGCATTACATACCCATGTCTATACTCACATAGCGGGTGTGACATTGTTGGTAAACTAATGAATATTATAGATCACGAGAGGGTATGTCCCTTTAGACCTTGCCTCTGTCCCTATTACGACAGCGGTTGTGAATGGGCCGGAGAGTATGAACAATTCCTACCACATTTACAAACAGAACACCAGGATTTACCATTTTTTAAAAAAAAGAAGATTGCCATGTATGTAACTCATACACATTTAAAAACACCATTTATGTGGAAGCTAATGCTTTATTGTTACAAATATTACTTTCTTATCACGGTCCACAAATCAGAAGAGGGGTCTCAGTTGCAATTTGATATCATTGCTCGTTTAATAGGAGCAGAAAAGACCAGTGCAAAATTCAGATTTTCGGCCTCTTTTCGGTCAACTGTTAAATATTCTTTCTTGGAAGCCCAGGTGGCCGGTATTCAGGCCATCGTTCAACAAATCAGGGAAAAAAAACATAGGAGTCATTCTTGAGAAAAGAGACTTCTCGCACTTACAAGAAAACGGTGTAATCGAAGCAATTATTTCGATAAAGGAAAACAAATTGTTATCCGATGGGGAAGAGGATTACAGTAGGAGTTAAAAATATAAAAAAAAAAAGTTCACACAGTTTATTCTCTTTTATAATTCTGATAATTCTCTCTCAACACGATTGAATACTATCGATAGTCATAATTTTCTTTTCCTTTCTTGACACAGATAAGAAATATAACAATGGCCGAAAACTGGGATGATGGTTGGGCAGATCCTCCCACAAATGTACCCTCTACTAATTCAAGCCAGCCTGTTGCATTAATAAATATAGAGCCAATGGCTGATTCATCAGTCGTATTACAAGCTTTTAGAATGAGGGACAAGAGGCGCCGTGAAAATCCGAACGGAGCAAAATCGATAATATTGTTGCCTACAAGAATGAAATGTTCTCGAGCATTAAAAGTACAATTAACCGGATTTCATGCCCTCGAGGGTGTGATGTCAATTACGGAGGCAAGAGATCCGATTGCTCCATCTCTGTCGGAATCTAACAATACAATAGAGAGAGCGAACCCGTCTCCTGCCGGACGGATGGGTGATAGCAATCCGTCATAATCCCATCATCCAGCAGATAACAATTATATTTTCTTCTTAAAATTAAGCTATGAATTATTTTGAACATTCGACCATATCTATTTTATATATTTAATCAACTATAACAATTTTTTTTTTAAAAACATAAACCATTTATATTATGTACTATTTTAATCACTTATTATATTTTGTTTATTTTTATACATATACTCTGTTCAAATAAAAAAATTTTTGTTATTCCTACTATATATATATTTATTTTATTATGTCTCATAGTCATCACTCACAACCGCGATCACGACCTTCGCGCACGCGCGGATTCATAACAGAGAGATTTCTAATGGATGAGAGAGAGATAACCTAATAAACAATAATTTGTAATTTTAAAACTTTTTAATAGAATTATGTTTTATTATTATATAAAGAAAATGGTATTTTTAAGGTAATGATTCTGATGGTTCGAATAATTATATTTTATAATAGAAACCTAACTATAATTTGAATGTTCTGAGACCACGACTATAAGGTAAATTTCTAAAAATGAGTCTATCATTTTAAATGATAGATCATTTTGGAAAGTGCAAAATATTGTAGAGAATCGAGTGTGGGATGTCTGTACTTTATCACTCTCCACCTCGGGTTTTTCTCGTCGCGATTAAGATAAAATAAGAGGAGTGGGAGAAGTAGAAAAGAATTTAACAGAGGGGGAAATGACATGCTGTTAAAATAAATATAGTAAAATACAGCAACGCATCGCGTCGTATTTCGACCATCTCTCGGACTTTTGTCCCCGATAATAATAAATTGTGAACTATGTTTATATATCGATGTCAGGTCGGATAGGGGGATATAGACACCTGGTACGTCGAATTGCTAAGCTGAAAACATCCTGTCTCTCCCGGGGAAAAAGGTGAGAGAAAAGGTCACATAGTTATCACACTATTTAAGAGCGGACGCCGCCCTTAATCCGGGCCAATTCCACAACAACCGGACTATTGGTCATAGTACAGATGAACTGAATCTCCTTGTCGTCGACGTTCCGCTCTCTCAACTTTTCTCCGCTCTCCTTGTTCGCTTTACCAATCGACCATACTCATCTTCCGATCGGTCTGGCTGTTCAACGCCCAGTCGGAAGTGAGGCCGGAAAAACCCATTTTATTACTAGATTCAACTATCATCTTCTTCGAGTGTCTATCTGTTGTGATTGTGTATTACTAAAGGACTAAAGACTGTTAAAGTTAAGGACTAGAGACTATACTTCAGTCATCTTCAACATTTAGACTTAAGGAACTACCGTTGGAAAATTTGTGCAATACAGGTCTTTCTCTCATTCCTTATGTAAAGAAATCTCTCACATGAATAAAAGGAAGATGTTCTTGTTGAACGTAGTCTCCGATTGAGTTGCTGAACCACTCAATTACCCATCCTTACACACACGCCACACTTACCACATTTAGGCCAACGCCTGTCGATATCGTCTTCGGGTCCTACGTGCGAGCAGGCGGCCTCCACACTGTTATGTAAGAGCTGATGATGGTTTAAATAAACCAAAAACGTTTCTCTAAATGTTGAAAAAGATTGTAGAGTCATAATGGTCTGCTTTATAGTGCTGAAGTGAGTAATAAACTGTCAATAAGATACAGTACAAAGAAGTGAATATTGGACTTAAACAAGCTTTGTTGATTATTTGATTGTTGCTTTATTATAGTTCCAATAAAGCATTTATTAATACTTTTGTAAGTGTTTTGAGTCTAATAAATTTTATATTTTTTTGTTATTTAACTTGTTTGAGAATTTCTTCAATTTATTAGCATAAGTTTTAACATTATTGTTCGTTCTAGTTCTAACACTTAATCGGTACTTCTAGTTCTAAGTTCCGATTTCTGGTTTTGCTTTGCCGGTTGAACGCTAATTGTTGTTAGATTATTTTTGAAGTTAATAATAAGTTAGTTTAGTTTAAGACCTGAGCTCAGGCCGAACTCTGGATTGCAGAGTTGTTAGACCGTTAGGTTAGTTATAATTAATAGTATTACATTTGTTATAATCCGCAAGTTTGCAAAGTTATTTTTTAATGTGTTTTGTACAGATATGGATTGTTATTAAAAAACAAACTTACAGACTGCTTTGTTGGAGATTGCTCTATAATGTAGGCATGCTGATCTCTGATATTTCCAATAAAGTTTTTCAATAAATTATATAAATGCATAATAATAATAATTTCTTAATAAATTATCAAATATTGATGTTTATTATGCACTTATCTGGTTTACAAGATTTATGCTTATAATATAGTTGGGTGATGGTTGAATTTTCTATTTCATTAATTGAGGGGAAATTTCTTTTGCATGTGTTATTTTGTTTTTAACTTTCTTATTTTTCATCTTATTAATTGAGTATTTTGTATGCTTTCAATAATGATTGTTATTGTAAAAATTCTGATTATCATCACTATTTCCAACTGATGTAGTGAAACGGTTGCAGAGTCGGAGTTGAGTTGGGAGTTGGAGGTTTTTGGGTGGAGTCAGAATCGGAGTCGGAATTTTAAACTGCCCAGAGTTGGGAGTCAGATTTCTTTTGAAAGGTGGAATCTGAGTTGATCATTTGCCATCCAATTCTGCAGTTCTGGGTTCCAGAGTTAGAGGTTTTTGGGTGGAGTCGGATTTTTAAACTGCCCAAAGTTGGGAGTTGGAGTCAGAGTCAGACTTACAAATTTTACGGAGTCGGAGTCAGATATTTTTTAAAAGGTTGGAGTCAGAGTCGGATCATTTGTCATCTGACTGCAACCCTGTGTAGCGATGATTTGTTTCTTAAATTAGACAATGAAAAAAGTGTTTTGACATTAATCATAAACCTATTTGGATTTTAAGTTCATAATTATAAAAAGTGAAAAAATCTTGAAGTATAGTAACAAGTTGTATTTTTTTTATATTTTAAAGAAAAGTATTATTTATTACAATAAAGTTTAAGAACAAAATTACATCCAGCATATATTGTGTTACATGGCTTTTATCATTTTAGATCACATTGCATCCATCAGTTTCAGAACGGTAGAACATTTTTGTCACATCAGTACATTAAGCGGGCAGCAATACATTATAGTACGGATGGGTAATAAAATTAATTATATGTTTATAACAAAAATACACTAAACAAGTCTGCATTAAATGGGCATATCTGTACTTCTTTAATGAAATAATCTATTTATATGATTTGGCTCAAATTGTGACTGAAATAATTCAAGTGGATTGAATTATTTACTGTATTTACTTCTTAATCTTAAAGTTTCATAGATAAAACTTCCTCACAAGTGGATTGAATTATTTACTGTATTTACTTCTTAATCTTAAAGTTTCATAGATAAAACTATTGTATTATGTTCTGATCATTTATTAATATTGACAATTGTTCCAGTGCCAACCTATCAACCTAGCACAGATATCTTAATTGTTGATTATAATTATAAAAGAGTAAACTGGATTAATTTAGTTTTTAAGATGAACAATTTCAATTGGGATAGCCTTTATAATTCTTAAACTTAAACACATTTTACAACAATATCTATCAGCATATTGAATGTATTATTTATAAATATATCTTAAAAAGATTTCTTTAAACAAGAATATGTTCTTTTTGGATTAGTAGAGATTCTATTTGAAAAGACAAGTTAACAGAATGAAAAATAGATGGAAATAATGTAAGCTAATTTTAAACCTTTTTATCTATAATAAATGTAAAGGAAAAATACTTAATGGCCTTTTAAATGAACAAATCAAATTGTATTATATACTCAAATAAAATGATAAAAGTAAAACTATTTAGAATAAACTTAATTCATTACTATTTAAGCACATTCTGTAACTGACGCATCAATTTGATGCAGATATATTACAGTCAATAGCTTCATTTTTTGAGAATTTAAAATAAAATTCTATCATTCCAATGCATTTGGAAAAACCTATAGCATTTATGCTTTTAAACCTATATGATAGAAGAGAAATAATGAATTATTTTGATAGTTATAATGTACCACAAAGAATCATGCATAGATAGTAATTTTATCACATTAGTTTAATGAAAGCAGCTAAGTTTATTAGAGCATTTAGAATCAAATCAGTGAAAACAGTCGAGGAGATAAAACATGAAAGCAAAAACAATAATGTATTAAATAATTTCTGAATAATAATAATTGAAATAATATTTGAGTTACATATAGTTTATTTGTTATTTTTATTTTTTTGGAATTTAAACTGTTGACATTTTTTCAGTTAAGGGACTGTTTTGGAGATACCTCATATTATTGTAATAATAATGCAGGTAATAAGGTATTAGTGTTAAAAGTGTTACAAGTATTTGGTAGTTTAACATAAATAAATGGGATTAAAATTTTTACATAAAAATTTTTGATTTATGCATAATTAACAAAAATTTTTATTATAATGGTTGCATTTTCATGATGTTATAATGTCATATTGTTCCCCGACTAAAAGGGGAAACAATATTGCATGAAATATTATTATTCCAATAACATAATACCTAAAATCAATAAACTATATGTACAACATAAATAAACAAAGTAATTTGAACTTTTAAATGTTGCAAAACAACAAGGTCATACTTGTAATTCAGTGTATCTTTGCATTCTGTATTGGAAAAAAATTTGGAAATTTTTATGCAAAAATTGAATTTACAGAAGTCAGACATACATAAACCAAAGAATATCAGTAATTAGATAATTTTAATTAAATTTTAAAATCATATTTTTATAGGAATAAAAAATTTCTGTAAAAATATGATATAGCAATCAATTAATATAAAGTAATAATTTTTTTCCACCTAAAATAATGTATCAAAAGCATTTAATTTTTCATAAAAAAATTATTTTCACCAAACTAGCAAAGACATACTAAAACAGTGGTTTCCAAACTTTTTCTGTCTGCGTCCCCCTTTTTATCATAAAACTTGGTACGCCCCTCATTTTCATAACAATGTAATTTTATAATTATTTTCCACTTATAATTTAATACTACAAAACAATATTACATATTTTGTATAAATAAAATTCTTATATTTAAAATATATATATTTATTATGGTGTAATAATTTTTAATACAATTATATCTTACAAAAAAAACTGAAAAATGGAATATATGTTTAATACAACATAATATTTAATGTGATAAGGTAGGCTTGTTTTTCATCACAGATTCTCTCAAATCAGGATGTCATTGAAGAAATCACTACTCGCAATTCTTTTTCAATCACTAAATGAGATCAACATTTTTGTCTTTAAAATAGCTACTGCAGAAAGTTTTTGGGTACATGGATATATGTATTTATAACCCATTTGCTGATTCATTTTTTCCAACACCAGTTTGAATTTATTTTTTGCTTGTTTGTCTTAAAAATGATGCTTTTGTTAATTCTTGCACACCCCCCTTGCTGTAGATTCGCGTCCCCTAGTGGGGCACGCCCCACAGTTTGGAAAACATTGTATTAAAATATTACACATAATAGAAAACCTAAGTACTGTAATTTTTATGAATCTTACCTAAAGCAGTTCCTCGGTCAAAGAAACTCAATGCCCACTTAGTACCTATTAGAAAAAACAAAATTATAAATATAGAAAATATAACTGAAATAATGAAATCTCTATAAAATGTACAATAAATCTTTGCACTTGTATCTTTTATAAATTTACAATTGAAAATCCATAATTTATCTCATTATGTATGTCACAGACAGATTTTTAAGAAGCACTTTTTTTAAAATTGCCTTCTTAAAAACTCAAAATTACAACAAGTCTTAAAGCCTTTGTAGAAGAAACCATATCAAAAATTATCTAAAGGACTATTGATAAATTAATGTGTAAAAAGTTACAAAATTTCTCCTTATAAAAAACTTTCCCTATTTTTGAACATCTTTATTGTTCATGCATGCATCATTCTGATTCAAATGTTTTGGATTAGCTAAATACATAAAAACCTGTACAAAAATAAGAAGCATAATAGTTAAATATACCAGTCCCACATATGAATTAAAAAATAAATAGCTAAACTATATAATTAATACTAGAAAGACTATGAATACTCTGGCCCAAAAGGAAACTTTAGACAAACTGTTTGAAAATGGTTTTTCTCAGAGAAGCTATGGCCATTCATGACTTCAAAAGTATGTACAATTGGCTTAGAATTAGAAACTGTCAAAACTGCATTTTATATAATTCTACTTGCAAATATAAGCTCTGACTGCACTGATCTTATTGTTATAAAAGAATTATGTCACATAATATGACAATTCATATTTTACTTTGACCAAATATACTATGACCAAGAAAGATGATTAACCATAGGCAGTCTAATGGTGGGAATTATAAGAGAATTAGTAATCTGCATACACGAAGAAAAAAATAATTTCCTTCTTAAAACTCAAATTTTTTATATATATATATGAAATTTATAGATAGCATTATAGTCTTATGGGAAGATGCATCCTACAGAAATAAACTTATAGATGGTTTATCTAACCAAACTTTTAGACTATATTTAGAATTAGATCAAGCAAACCAAAATAAGGTTCACTTTCTTGACTTTATAACAAAAGTCAAAAAAGTGAACTTTGTTTTTGTTTACTTGATCTAATTCTAAATATAATATTAATTAAAAATGCAATTTTACAATTTTTTATGTCATACCATTGAATTTATATTTATATATAAGGAATATACTATCAATAAAACTTTTTATATACTATCATCTATCTTTTAAAGATACTTCAATTACGAAAACACACTCATTTCAGGCAGAACAATTGGTTTACTTATAAATTACTATAAATCCAAAGCGTTTTCAGTTTTAAAAAACAATCTTCAGTAGTTACACATAGACATAAAGTTCTTACATGCAAATTATAAAACTAAACCATTCTAGAGCGATTTAAAACACAGTTTTTTTGCCATCTCTTAGAACAGCAACCAAGTAACAATACAGAAAATTCAGTAGTAACTATAATAGCATATATATTGTGAACATAAAATATGTAAAAATATAATAATATTTGTAAATTTAATTAAAATAATGTTTTATGGAGAGAACAGGACAAAGCAAATGAACATTTAAGAACCCTGTCAAACTAAAAACAATAATATTTTACTGTGTGGAGACTTCAACTTTGCCAATATCGAATGGAATAATCATACTCCTATCTATTCTTTCCTATTTCAATATCAGAAATTATTTATCAACGACATTTATTGCAATTTAAATTTAAATCAAATTATAAACTTTCCTTCTAGAGGAGAAAATTTCCTGGATCTAATATTTACAAATATTTATGATATCTACGTTAATGAATCAATTGGTTTCTCCTCTGATCATTTACCAATTTTGATTTCATCAAATAGCATTTTCAAAAGTCCCAAGAACATTTCATATCGCAATGTAAAACTATGGAAACTATGCAACTGGGAAATAATTGTTGAAGAATTTTGCAAATTCCCATGGCATGAAATATACAAATCTAATATAGACCTTGATGATATATATAACCGTATCTACCAACATATTGACAATATCACTGACTGGCATGTGCCTACAGGTAAAATCTGTGACAAACATCCATGTTGGATATCAGCTGATAGTAAAAGAATTCAGAAAACACTAAACAAGCTGCACAAAAGGTGGAAAATGTTAGGGTCTTATACGGATAGATACAAATACTTAGAGCTAAAACGAAAATTATTTGAAAGCTATAAAAAAGATAAAATTAATTATATTAGAAAAAATATGTATCAACACGGAAATAATTCAAAAAAGATCTGGAAAGTTATTAACAACTTATCCCACCGCAGAAAACATATAAACAAAACTATATCCAAAATAGATATCAAGAAAATTTATGAAAAATTACATACGAAATTTACTCTAAAAGATACAACAAATTTTTACTTAACTAAACCTGTAGGAGTTAAAATTAACTTTACTGAGAAAGAAGTCATCTCAGCCCTAAGATCTAAGAAAAAATTCTCTTCAGGGCCAGATAAAGTTCCAGTTTGTTTTTATCAAAAAACCATCCCTTTTGTTGCAGCACATTTTGCTTTCATATTCAAAATCACCCTTGAACAAGGATATTTACCCGAGAGATGGAAATATGTAAAGATAATCCCAATTCTTAAAAAACATAAAAATCCAGCTGATCCTAACTCCTACAGACCTTTATGTAGCTACGATTGCTTACAAAGAATATTCGAAAAGATAATAATGAAATATATATATTTTCAGGCAAAAAACCAAATTTCTAAATTTCAACATTATGCTCTAAGAACAAATTCTACAATTTCAAATCTCATTCAGTTTACTGAAATGATTTATAACAACTGGGAAAATCATCATCATACTCATGTTCTTTTTCTTGATATAACTGGTGCTTTTGACTCCATACAAATTGACATTTTATTTAAACGATTAATGAAAAATACTAATATTGAATATATATTTATTTACTGGATCATAAAATATTTACAGAATAGAAAATACACAATCGTTCATGAGGATGTGTATTTATCTGAGTTCGAACCAACTATAGGAATTGCGCAGGGTTCAACTCTTAGCACCTTTCTCTTTGTGTGTTACATGAATCCAGTTTTCCAGCTAAATTTAAAATCAACAATTATTGCTTATGCGGATGATTTTAAAATACTAAATATAAATAGTCATGTTCTTTTTAATGATTTGGAAAAACTTAAAGATTGGTTTACTGAAAACAACATGATGATCAACGAAGATAAATCTAAATATATGATATTTGCCCTACATAATAGAAGTATCAGCAGCAACACACACATCAATACACATTTTATTCCAGTAGAATCTCATAAAGATCTTGGTGTAATTCTGGATAATCGACTGTCCTATAAGTTTCATATTAATAACATAATAAATCAACTAAATAGAAAATATGCATTTAAATCAAGATACTTCGCAAGAGTAAAGGATAAGCATATACTTCAAACTTGGTTTCATGCTGCTTTTGTATCTACTGTAGTGTATGGCATACAACTATATGCTGCTGGACTCGTATCAAGTCTAAATCATTTGAATGAAGTATGGAATCGTATCATCAAAAAAATAAATAGTATACATCTATCAAATTCTCAAGACTCAATCTCTAATATCTTACATTTACCTACTATTGAAGAACTAAGAAATAAACATGATATTCAAATGCTAACGAAATTCTTGAAAGGAAATCTACCACCTGAAATTATAATCTACAATGTGCCGCAGATCAAATCACGAAAAATAAATTTGCTCCATATAAGAAAAAAAAAGCTGGAAAAATCTCACAGATCCTTCTCTATAAGAGCCTGCAAGATGTTCAATTCTGTGTAAATGTAAATCGGGGGTCACCCAAAAGTACCTTTTGTTGTAGGGTGTTTATATATAAATAAATAAATAAATAAATAAATAAACTTTAGACCAGTGGTGGCCAACCTTTTTGAAAGCAAGTGCACAACGAAAAACTTTTACAGCGCAGTGGGTACATGAATTTTTTTTTAGATGGGTAGCAGATAGAATAGAGAAATTTATTAGTGTTACAATAATATAATAAAATCATTATAGTTCATGGTACATAAATGATAAATAATAGGTAACAAAAATAACAATTTCACATATATAAAATATATAAACATAAAAAAGTTATCTTCTTCTTTAATGAGAAGGTTGATACTGTATGTCTTCACAATTTTTCAAAATCATGACTGTAATTTGATTTGACTTGGACTCACTTTGGAGTTTTTTGACAAACAAACCCATAAACACTGATTAGCAGCTTATATAGGTACAGATAAGATTTGATTTTACCTTTTGATGGCGAATGAACAGTGATATGCATTCGCCGATTTATTGTCTATATGTACTGTAGGATCTCAGACAGATGTGTTTTTTTTTTTTTCTAATGGAATCCAAAACTGCGACGTCACACCACTTGCAGGTTTCAAGTAATATATAACACTCTGGTCTTAGGCAGGCGAAGGCTCTCATTTTGGGTTGCTGACCTCAGCGAACCAGAGAGTTGCTTTCTCTGAACAAAAATGAAGTTAGGATTGTTACAGGGCTTCTTACAGGGCATTGTCATCTTAGAAGACATCTTCACTTGATTGGGCTTGTTGATAGCCCTATATGTAGAAGATGTCAGTATGAGGAGGAAACTCCTCTTCAAGATCTGAATTGATTATGATTAAAAAAAAAAAAACGATTAAGAACTGAGCTAGTGAATCACGTGATGCAATGACAAAACTGTTTTAGAGCTCTATTTTGTCAGAAGTTCATATAATCAGGAGCTGTTAATCAAAGCCTGGGTCATTAACCAAAAGATTATTTTTTTTACAGTCACTCATTGTTAACCAAGTACGTTGTTATCTGAGGCCGTTGTTAACCAAGGTATCACTGTATTTCAATGAATTCATATAATTTTTTTAATAATTATATGATGTAACTTCATTCAACAGAAGTTTATAACTCATGGATTTTTATTTCTGAAAATTTTGGCCATATTTATTCATTCATGGCACATCTTGTTCAGATGACTTGTTGCTATCTAAGAAAAAAAAAAACTATTTTGTTGGATGGCTAAAATTTAATATAAAAAATTGTTTTCTCCCAATCTCATATGTAACAAAAAATTCCAAAACATGCTTATAATTGTTAGAAAGAACAAAAAATGCAAATAAATACTGAAAATTTCAAAATATTTTGATAAAAATTAAGCAAGATTTCACAATTTTAATTTTCATATTTTTTTGTATAATAATTAAGGCTTAATTTCAGGCTTTTTAATTGACAGCTTCCAAGAGGTTAAATGAAGCCATTTAATCTTATCTAAAGAATAATATTTAAAAAAAATCTGAATACTTTTTAAATCAAAAATATTAATTCATATGAATTTTAAATGAATAGTGTCCTCATATAGAACAAAACAAACTTGGTGTATTAGATACCAGAGCCAACATAGCAATGGCAGTAAACAAAATATGATTAGTCTGAGAATGTTATAGAGTATTACCAACTCCACCACCACTTTGTCCATCCTTTTTTGTTTTTCCTAATTGTTCATCTTTTAACGTTTCCCAAACAATTTGCAAAATTGGTAAACAGAATGCTCCTGTTTTTCCACTTCCTGTTTCAGCAGCCTACATAAAACAGATAAAAATTAGCAATATTAAAAATTTTGAATTAATAAATTAAAAATGATCTGAAAATAATTCTCATTAATAAATAAATAACTGATTTAAATTTGCAATAAATATATATTAAAACAATAAGATTAGGATTAGTTGCTTATGAATGGAATTTATTAAAATAAAAACTATTCATAAAATAACATAAATCAATATATATAGTCAAAATGTAAAACAAGCATTCAATCTTACATAAATATAAAACTGAATTTGACTTTTTTTTACCTAAATAGAGTTGAACTTATTTTTAGAAAGCATAAAAACAATGAGATCAAGAAAATACTAATTCTAAGTTTGGTTTAGATACATGTAAAAATTTTTTATTTATAATAAGCAATTTACTGGATATAATAAGCAAAAATTGGCATTACCTAAAGAAAAAAAATCAAGTAATTTTTATTTTAATTGATTATAAAAATATATGAAATATATAAAGTATATAAAACATAATATTAAATAACAATGATGTATCTTAGATAGGATATATGAAAAATTTATAATAAATTAATCTGGGAAATTAATCTCTATTTACATCTTACAAATACTTTGTAATCAAAATTAGAATCAAATTAAAAGCTTAAATTTTGAAGTTCTCATTTTGTATATAATTATCAGTTATTCTTTTTATTGCAGTATTAAGCATAGAAATAAATAATTGTGTAATTGATCATAAATTATGTTATACACAACCTTCATCTTATTCCTCTTAAATATTAAATTTTATAAATTGTCATACTTATTTTCAAAATATTTTCCTTATATAATTTTCTTCAATATTTAAAAAAGAAAATTAAGAAAAAGATAACATAATTTTCCCATCTTGATTTTCATTAAAGTGTATAATCACCAGCAACTATAAGAGAAATGTTCCATTATTTTGAATTTCTACATAAACATTATTCAAACAGCAAGTTAAATGATAGAAAAGTAAAACAAAACTGAGAAAAATGAAAGTTTCACCATGATGGATGGCATGCAGCCAGTCAATACTGATTGCTTTAAGCAGAGATCAGTAACCTGACTCTACATTCATCAATGTATTATAGTAGTACAACGTAGAAAAGAACCTGCACAGAAACGAACTGGCACATTGGGAGATACCATTTAGTGCCATTTATGAAATTTAGGGGCATTCGATAGTTACAGTGGGAAATGACAGACTAATCCAATTACCTATAATCAACAGGAGTAGGCATTACAAAAAGAAATTCCAGAAACATAGAAAAGAAAGCGTGATGGAAAGAATTCAGAAGTCAAAGAAGCATTAGATCAATGGATTTCTATAATTAGCGGGCGAGGCGTGAATATCAGCGGCCCAGTATTGAAGACGGAGATCGGTAAAAAACTAATAATTAGGTACCTATTTTAATTAATCATTAAAATAGGTACCTAATCATTATTTTTTTACCTATTATTTATTTACCTATGAATTACATATTTTATTTTAGAATTTATTATTTCTTCATTTAATTGGGACAAAATGGCTTGGCCTGACATGTCCCAATTAAGCGGAATCCACTGTATACGTTTTCAATGCATCTACACCCTCTTCAGGCACACTTCGCTTTACAATCATTTTGAAACCAGAGATCTGTACCTCATTGCCATAGCAACTCCCCTATTTTTCTTCGAACAAGCTTTGTTTACATCCTACATTCAACCAGCACTACCTTATACAGAATTACTTTACCAAGTCCACAAACTTTTAAACCTTAACACTAAAACATTACTTATAATTAAACATTAACACATCATCAACCTCCGACATGAATAATTATTTACATTATACAGAAATACTTCACTAAGACCACAAACTTTTAACCACTAACATTAAAATATTACTTATAATTAAACTCTAACTAACCAAACGAACACAGCCAAACTTCCCCTGGAGAATAAAGTCTATATTAAATTTTCTAAACGATTATTTTTGAATTATTGCTACAGTGCCACCATCTATTGAATTAATAATTAATTAATTTAGAATTTAGAACTAAGGTGGTGCCATCTAGTAATTATGGTCCAATATTTTTAAATAAAATTACAGTGAAAGAAAAATATTTTACTGATGCAATAGTTACTGAGAGCACAGCATAGGTTGAGTACAGTACACTTTAAAACTTTAGATTGTTATTTTATTAACACTAAATTGTAATAATTTTCTAACTGTAATATGTATTTAAACAAATAGTTAAAATATCTTCACTAGCCACCAGTTTGAGACCACTGTACCATGCAATAAAGGGCCAAGTACGTCTTTCACTTTTTTATTGCAAAGCCGGTGTTTAACACATGTTTGATTGTTTGTTGTATAATAGAAGATATTTCAATATATTTAATACAAGTGTTTTCATATAGGAACAAATTTTGAAAATTTAATCATTTAATTTTAAAAGGAAATATAAACAAACAATAACAAGAGAAAAATGATATTGAATTTGAAGCATTATTTATTGTATGATTATATATACGATATATTGTATGTTGTTGATTATTGTTTAATAATTATTTTTACTATGTGATTTATAAACAAAAACTTGGCAATGCCAGATATTTTAGTTGTTAAAATAAAGCAAAAAATAAACAAATAAGAAACTATTGTTTATTTTAACAGAATTAACAAATATTTTTGTATTGTACACAATATTTTTTCAGTTTTGTGAATTTAGACCTTAATATACAAAAATTTCATGTTTTACTTAAAATTATCTCATCCCAAAACCAAACTAACAAGTAAGATTAATATAATATAATAGAGTAGAATGCAGAATAGATAAGATTGGATAGAAAACTTAATATGACAAAATGAATTAATAGCAAATTAAAATTTCTGAAGAACAGATGAAATAAAACTTTAAGAGAGGAATGTTTGAACTCATTGCTGCAAGGATAAACAATTAATAGAGGAATTTGAAGAATATGTGAGAATTAATAAAAATTTCTGATTGACATTTTCTGTGATTAAAATTTCTGACAAGAGATCAAACAGGCAAAACATTTTGGTTTAAAATAAAAAAATTTATTTATTTTTAGACAGTTTTATTAAAAATCTATGTAAATTTTCAAAAATATTAAGTTACTATATTTTAATAATTCAATTATATTTTTAGACAGTTTTATTTAAAAATCTATGTAAATTTTCAAAAATATTAAGTTACTATATTTTAATAATTCAATTAAATTTCAACAATTAAAAATAATTTTATAAAATTACAATTATAACTTACCATCAAAACATCTCCACCTCCTAGTATTAAAGGAACTGCTTCTGCTTGAACATCAGTAGGTAAACTGAAAATTCAAAACATTCTTTTTGTTAACTGTTTATAAAAATTATAAAATAGTTTGTAAATGAGAGTCAATCAGAAAGATTACAGACTGATCTTAATGAATTTTTCAAGGATGTTAAAACAGCTTATTAAAAAATCATGTCTGAATTTTCTTAAAAGGAAAATAAATGCTAGTTTTATTTATGAGAAATTAATTATTCTAAAAATATATAAATAAAAAAACTAATTACTATGAAATCTTAATACAAGTTACCTAATTTTATAAATTCTATGATGAATTTTCATTTATTTTATGAAGTTGATAATGAACTGTACTATTTTTTTTATCCATTTTTTTAATTTACAAAAGTAATCTTCACTTTTATGAATAAAACCATAGTATCATTGACTAATTATTGATTATAATTTTCTCAGATTAATGATAATATCTTATTCTATATAACAACTTACTTTTATATCACACCTTAATAAATTTTTCCTGCAGTCTTCAAATTATTCATAAAAAAATTCCATTATTCAAATGTTCTACTAACAGTTTAATAACTTATAATTACCAGACTAGCACTTTCAGCAGTAAGAAAAAACACTTCTTTTTAACATAAGCTACAAACCTTTGCGGCTTTGACACCATTTTCAAGTAGATTCTATTTCAATTTATAAATAGAATCTACTTGAAAATGGTGTCAAAGCCAAAAACATTCATAGCTTATGTTAAATAAAAGCGTTTTTTCTTACTGCTGAAAGTGCTAGTCTGGTAATTATAAGTTATTCAAAGTACAAGCAGTTTGTTTTGTTAGTTATATATAACAGTTTGATGATATGAATAATTGATAGTCTTTATGATTTGAACTTATTTTCATTATTGATAATTTCAGATACAATATTTGCTGCTGTATATTACTGACTTTTCATATTAAGGCAAAATTATATTAACTGCCAGTTGCAAATGGAAAATATATGAATAGCTATTATTTATTATTATAATAGTAATTCTAGTATTAGTAATTATTAATATTTTTCAAACTCTTTTGTAACTACAATAAAGTTATTTAATAGCATAAAATAATAAATGCACATTAATTCAGATCTCTAATGTAATTAATAACATTATTAATGTATGAAATTTCGCTACCTTTCAATGATACAATTTATATTTGTAGCACTTAGATAAGATAGAAAAACTTTATATAATAATATAAAGTTTAATAATTCATATAATAACTGTAATAAAGTTTTTCTATCCTATCTAAATGCTAGAAACAGAAATTGTAATTAATAGCATATTTTACTATATGAAAATTTTTATTATTAACTAAATTATTTGAAAATCTTAAATCACTTTCTCAAAATCTTATTTAGAATATTGTTGTCATTTTCTTTTGGGCACATGAATATTCTCAATCATCTAAGATGAGAGAATATCATCTCTCATCTTATCAGCATCCTATATCATCTAGATGAGAGAATATCTATCAGCAGCCTATATCATTAAGTCTTATGCTCAATGATATAGGATGCTGTTAAAAATTTTTGGCTCATTAATTCTTACAATCTTGTTGTTGTGGAGGTTATACCATATAAGTTTTGACCACATTATGAATAATGTGATATATATCATATTATGAAAAAGAAATTTCATATGCCCTGATGATAATCTCTTTATACCTATTTTTTCATTATATAAAAGACATTCCTAATTCTTTTTTTAAGAAAAAATACCAAATGAAGCTACAAAGATCTTTTTACTATATTCATAAGTTGACAATTAAATTTATAAATGTCTATACAATATATGTCTAAAAATATATGCACTATTCCGTTCTATAATCATTCTATTACTCTATGTAAGTTCGTTTTAGTAATTTTCGCAGATGATGACCAAAACATGGTCAAAAACATTTTGAATTGTAAATAAATAAATGTATTTCTGCTATATTAGTGCTTGGTTTATTTTCTCCTATATAATGTCTATATCACTATCAACTGTAATACCATACATCTTATGATCTCTTACTGAATTTGTTGAAGTATTTTTTAATCTATCAACAATTTTGAAAACATTCCTCTCCTGTAATGCCATATTTGGTAGCTTATACAGTTCTTAAGTTAACAAATTTTTTGCTAAATCTTGTCAAAATGTGTATTTTAAACATCCAATAAAAGTAGGAATAAATGCTAGCATATTCACATATTTTCTGATTTTATGAAATTATATGAATAAAATTTAATAGGAAGGCCACTGCTTTTATAATAGATAGTATCAAAAAAGAATGTCATTTATAGCATTCTAATATCTAGAATATGGAATTTGTAGTCGTCAAAATAACACATTTATACAGCAATGGCATAAAAATTTTTATTGAAGATTCAAAGGATAAAATTTCTGATTTTTTTGTTAGACATCACATAAGATGGTCATCTATATATCTGCAAACAAATCATAAACAATCTTTAGGTAATAAGTCTAAAGCCTTAACTTAAGTGCTGGATGTAGAAGAGTCTATATGTGAGGATTCTGGATTTAAAGGTGGATTTTTGTTTGAAATCCTTTTTTAAAAATGATGTTAATGTAATTTTTACCTGTTGCATCATGTTGGAATGAGGTAGAAGAGTCGCCATGTCAGTGGAAGATCTATGTTGTCGAATTCATGAACTTTTTGAAAAATGTATGATTTCTGTTATACGTAATATAAGTTTTGAAAGTATGTTAATTAACTTTTATGTTATAATTAATTTAATAATTACATCTTGTAATTTTGAAAGAGTTTTGTTAATAAGTTATACTGTATTGAATATGGAAATTAACCAGTATTTAAAGTTGTCGCCGATGGATGGCATGTTGTCTCGTTCCCCATATTGGCTGCTCAACTTGAGGAAGAATTGTGGTGTTCGTCTGGCGTCCAGTAGGTGTGTGTGTTATTCGTCTGTTTCTTACAACTGCGGCAATAGGGCCATATGAACTTGACTGTTGGAAGAAAGAACTGTATTGGTAAAACACCATATTATTTTGCAGTATCAACTCTTTGTCCGGGGACGAGACATTTTTTCTACATTTGTAAGTTTTATTTGATTATATTAATAAAGTTATATTTTAAAAGCTATGGAGCAATGGTCTTATGCCGTGGATCGAGTATTGAACTGGCTCGAATATAATGAAATAGATATCCATATTAATATTAAGACGGCACGAAAAGTAGGGCTGGGAGGGGACCGGCGTCGAACTCCATGCAGAGGTTCGGACAGACTTCCGACCTTTGTATATAGAATTACTAAAGCTGTAGACATTCTGCAACTAATCAGAGTAAAGAAGCAAGCTTAAGCACTAAGCAGAAATAATACCTTTATTTCACAAAGTTGCAATCTCCAATGCATGGCTTTGGATAATGGACTGTGTTAGCACACATTGTTGCAGGGGAACAACACCCCCCTGCACGCAGCTCATATGGTTCTACGTTTTTTATTTTTTATTATTATTTTTTATTTTGTGTACTTTTTGCACAGTTTAATTTTTGAATTATTTTGGATGTGTTGACACTCGTGTGAGTAGTTTCTTGATGTGTTCGGATGATGTTTTTCTTATTTTTGGTCTTGGTTTTGTTTCACTATACCTTAATGCCTCCATATGTTTTTTTATGTTTTTTGACCAATAATTTATTTAGTGTAACATTTTTTATATGTTTTAGATGTAAACAATCGTAACAGCTCCTCTATCTTGTGCAGGGCAATAATTTAACTTGTGTCACCAACCAACGGCTTTCTCTGACCTATGTAAACAAACAACCTGGAGAAATGTTCTAGCTCTCTGTATAACAGTTGACATTAGCTGATGTAGACCAGTTGTGAATGGTCAAAAACATTCCTTTGTGAAAAAAAGGTATTATTTCTGCTTAGAGCTTAAGCTCTCAACTTTACACTTGTTGAAGAGAACCAAGAGGGTCAAAAGCACTTCAATAAAATTATTTTAAGTTAAAAAGAAAAATCTGAAGTTTTTATTTTTCTATTATCCTGCTCTTTTCACTGATTTTTGATGTTTTTTTAAAAAACTAGTTTTCTAGATATGTATGAATGAGCTGTCTATAACCAGAGAGGACAAATCTAGAAAACTAGTGTTGATTGAAAGACAAATATACGACAAGTACCTGTTTGAATATATAGAGCAGTCAAGAGCAGTCCTCCTAATAACGGACCCGACAGCAAAACTTGAAAGAGAATGGGATAGGTTATTGAGAAATAAAGATCTACCAGATTTCTTAAGGATGAAGAAGAATAATAATTCTGCGTGCCCGAGGCTTTTCGCTTATGTAAAAACTTAATAATTACAGTCCAGAAGAAGAATATATGCCATTATCATTCCAGCCGATCGTAGAAAAATGTAGATCTCCTGTATACAATGTAGAGAAAGCAGTGGCTAGATAGGTTAATTCGAAGATTAAATGTTAACAATATGTGGTTAGTTCTACTGAGGAGTTCATTAAGAAGCTTAAGGAAATTAGTAGGAGATCCAATACTTACAACATTGGATTTTGAAAGCTATACCCATCCCTGCAAATAGAGCCAACATATCTTTGCTTGTATAGATTCCTGCTAGAAAACCTCCCAACTGAAATACCTAATTACAGTCCAGAAGAAGAGCACTTTTAGCAGTGACATTAACAAACAAATTTTATTAAAATAGTGAGTAAAAACGTTTTTAATGCTCAAGGCATCATCTTCAGTTACAAAAATATATGTACATAATACTTAAGAATACAAGCAGTTCTCAATACTTAAGAATACATAATACTTAAGTATTATGTACATATATTTTTGTAACTGAAGATGATACCTTGAGCATTGAAAACATTTTTACTTATTGTTTTAATAAAATTTGTTTGTTAACGTCACTGCTAAAAGTGCTCTTCTTCTGGACTGTAATTATTAAGTTAAGCAGTGTTTTTAGTTTTGTCAGTTAGTGAAATACCTAACCCAAAGTTATGTAAAGATTTGGCTAATCTTTTTTGTTATCATTCTTTTTACAGGTTCAAAGGGAAGAATTACCAACAAACACAAGATGTTCCTATACGAAGCCCATTAGCAGGAGTTCTGGCAGAATTAGTGATAAGATCAATAGAACAAACATCGTTAAGTAAATTTAATTGAGAATGCCACCCTTTACGCAAGATACGTAGATGACATTTTTGTTATTTGGAACCTGGCGGATAGATCTGAAGAGCTAGAAAACAACTTTACCATTCCAGGTTAAGACCTAAAACTAGTATTAGAGCAAAAAGTAACGGATAAGATACATTTTCTAGATATAGAAATACTGGTAGAAAATGGTATTTTTCGAACAAAGGTTTATAGAAAGTCATCCAACGTATCACTGATTATCCCACAGTGGTCCAACGATAGATGGAGATATAAAAAAGCAGCCTTCAGATCTTATATTAATAGAACAATAACACATTGTAGTATGAATGTTTTTCTATATGAAAATTATAGATAATTATAGGAATTGCGGAGAAGCATGGATATAACAGAGGGATTATTTATAAGATATTTAATGAAATATTAAGGAGAGATAAAGAGAACAACAATAGTCGGATAAACGATTGCGTAACACATAATAAGGAGGCACTAAGGAAAGAGTATGAAGTGATAACAGAACCTCTTGGCAATTATAAGACAGTTGAAAACTTAAGAGGAATAAAAAGAACCCGGCCTATAGAAGAGGGAACACGATATGGAGCTGGTTAAGGAATGTTAAAGACATTTACAACAAGGAAGAGTAAACAGGGGTCTACGAAATTCCTCTAACGAATAACACTAAGCACCAAAAAGAAGTACATATTGGAGCAACAGGGAGGAACTTGAAGCAAAAGACTAAAAGAGCATATTGATGATATAAAAAAAGGAAATTGACAACTGCACTAACTAGGAGGGCGTATGAATATGACATCAATATGGATTGACAAGAAGCCAAAGTAGTAAAAAATGTGAGAAACACGAAAGAACTCAAAGTAGCGGAGGAATTAGCAATTTTTCAAGGTGACAAAAATCGGGAGATAATTAATGAAAGGCAATCTTTAGAACTCTTCCAAGCCTGGAGATTTGCATTAAAATGTAGTGGATCCTAGAACAAGTGAAACACTGGTTAATGACATTGGTCGGACATTTTTAGAGACTTTTATGATTAATGTTTTTGTTTAAAAAAATGTATCTACGTTAGTTAAAATTATTTACAGGTAGGCCTTGATTAGTGCGAATAATTGGTTCCACGAAATTCTCGCACTATTCGAAGTATTAACTATATGTAAAATTTTGTAATAGAAATGGAGCGTCTTTTAGCTGTATGCATTGAAGACTGCAACCAAAAGCGCATACCGATTAGTAAAGCGAACATTCAAGCAAAAGCTGGTAAGTTATTAATTTAGATGATGAATAACGATATAAAATATTGAAAATAAATTTCGTAAACAGTTAGTATTAAGTTAGTAAGGTTGGCTAATGGCCAGAATCTCACACAGCAAGAACCAATTACCATAGTTTACATAGAGTTAATACTTCGAATAGTGCGAGAAATTCGTGGAACCAATTATTTGCATTAATTGAGGCCAACTGGCAAGAATCAACGTTAATGATGATGAGTTCGAGAGTCTCATATATTTAATATTCCTAATAAAGACTGATTCTTCTAATTTTTTGTGTGTGTGTATAAAATTGTAAATAAATTAATATTTTTGTAGGTATTTAAATATTGAATACTGTACAAATACAGTTAAAAATATATACGGTAGTTGCATTGCATCTTATTTGTGCTATTAGTGCACCCTATGGTAGTAGCTGGATGTGCCATAATTATTTCTAAAAATGTCCATTTCTTTTTGAGATTATTATTAAAAATATATGGATACATGTGAATGTTCATATTTAAATTCAAAGATATTGATTTACTGAACACTGAACACCTAAGATTGGGAATGTGCAGTTTAGTGTTTTTTAACAAGTTAATATAGATATCACTAATACATGTATCATCAGCTAATCAGATAGTTTTGACCACTTAGAACATATGATATGATTATTTTGCAGCTGATTTTGGATATCAGGTTTGCAGTTATAAGAATAGTGTGTATGCTGGTTGATTTCCTATTTTATCAATTGTAACAAAATTTCCATTGTGTTTTGATTCCAATATTTTTATCATTTATACTTTGTTAAATATTTTTGGTGAGATTTCTTTGATATTTTTTGCTGAACAAACACTTCAATAAAATTGTACTGTAGAGAAATGCAACTGAATATGACGGGATACAACACAATTACATCCTGCTCTCCATAAAGCTTTTTTTTTTTATCACTTTGCAGCATTTCAATATTGTAAGTCTGGCATTTTGTCATTTATTCCAATAGTGAACTGGATTTTGAAAATTTTTAAAATTATAAAAAAAATTATCTATTTATTCAATGAATGACTCATTTTTCTAATACTTGAAAGTTGGGGGTTGACTAATACCAGGGCTGGTTTAACCCAGTGAGCAGATGATGCACCGCATCGGGGTACCTTAGGAAAGAGGGGGGCCAAAATTATCATTTTCTCAATATTGTAAGGGTGCTGAGTAGATGTCACAAGGATTTTGCATCAGGGTGCCAGGACCCCTACAGCCAGTACTGATTAATATACAAGTTTCACATTTTTACCAATTTTCAAATTCTGAAGTAGGGAGAGGGCTTATACATAAAAATATATATGGTACTTTTATTTGAATTTTCACAAAATACTATATAATGCATAAACAATTGCTTAATATTTTCCTATATGCATACACTAAGTAAATCATGATTTTATTGAAAAAATAAATAAATCAAATCTTTTAATCAAAATGATTAATAAATAAAAAATACAGTAAACAGTGAGAAATACTGTATTTTTTATTTATTAATCACAATGCTAAAAACAAGGATTACATTTTCAATAATGAAATTTGACCATAATTAAAATTAAATAAAGGTCAACAAAATTTAGTTCAGTTTATGATTAAACAATAATTTATCTAAAGAAATGAAAATATAGCCTTTAAAATCAAGAAAATTATAATAATACAAGAATTATTTGTTATACAACTGTTAAAGAATTTTTCTTTTTTGCCATCATTATAAACAAATGATTATGCTGATCTTTCCATTTTCCTTACTTCCCTTATCTCTAAATTCTAATATAAAATTTATGTTAAAATTTGCTTTTTAAATTTATACAAGTAGATTTTAGTTTATGAGTTCCCAGATTTGAGATTTTTACAAATTTGAAATATCAAAAAAATTTTAAATATGAACCTTAATTGCAATAAATAAATACTAAACATTCATAAAAAGGCATTTCAAATTACATACGTACAGTCCCGTGCAAAAAGTTTGTCAGGTTCTGTGTAGGGGAGAAAGTGGCTGACTCACTATCGAGTACACGTCAGGCACTAACATCCGAAGACGCCGCGGAACGAAAATGAACTTACCATTGTCTCTGTCAATAGGGGAGATAGGTTTAGAGTTATTGGGAAGAGACGTCACCATTTCATTGACATGATTAATCGGAGATTTTCTATTTTTTCTGCTGCTGTATTTAATACTCAAATAACTTCTTCGCAAAAATTACTTGTAATCAATAATGAATTATAAATATACAGTTTATTCATTATGGTATATGGAGTAGCATTTCAAAATTTTGATTTTTCTTTCTATATGTTTCTTCCAATTCACTTCGATAATCGTAATTCGTGAACCATCGATTAAGCATTGCACCTTTATTGAATCAGTAAATTAGTTTCAGATAGAACTAATAAGCTAAGTTAGATAAAAACATTTTTCTCCACAATTTTCCACAAGTTTTATTTTAAATAAAGAAATCAGGTAATAAACAAAACCGATAGCACAGCAATATAATGGGCAAATAATTTTGTAAAGATATCCTTATTTAAAAATGGCACAGCGATATAATAGGCAAATAATTTTGTAATGATATCTTTATTTAAAAAAATTTAACAAAAAACAATATAATAGGCAAATAATTTTGTAAAGATATCCTTATTTAAAAATAGTATAACAGGCAAATATAGCTAACGGCAAAAAAGCTCATCTTTCTGATATTTCACCCCTTCAAAGCCAAGTGACTGTTCTTGGACTGTTCCTCGTCCGGTTTTACTAACCGAAAATTAACGGTAATTTGTTAATTGAATCATAAAAGGAGCTTTGTTAGTAAGACTGATCTGTGTTTACAACTCTTCGTCCGGTTTTACTAACCGAAAATTAACGGTAATTTGTTAATTGACACTTGTTTGGTTTTACTAACCGAAAATTAACAGTAATTTGTTAATTGACATCAATCTGGTTTTACTAACCGAAAATTAACGGTAATTTGTTAATTGACATCAGTTAGGTTTTACTAACCGAAAATTAACGGTAATTTGTTAATTGACATCATAGGAGGAGACGGAGCTTTGTTAGTAAGACTGGTCTATGCTTACAACTCGCTGGTTTTACTAACCGAAAATTAACGGTAGTTTGTTAATTGACATCATAAATCTTACTAACCGAAAATTAACGGTAATTTGTTAATTGACATCATAAAAGGAGCGGAACTTTGTTAGTACCATTCTTGGACTGCTCCTCGTCCAGTTTTACTAACCGAAAATTAACGGATTCTTGGACTGCTCCTCGTCTGGTTTTACTAACCGAAAATTAACGGTAGATCTTGGTCTTGGACTGCTCCTCGTCCGGTTTTACTAACCGAAAATTAACGGTAATTATAATTGACATCATAAAAGGAGCTTTGTTAGTAAGACTGATCTGTGTTATGCTCCTCATTCGGTTTTACTAACCGAAAATTAACGGTAATTTGTTAACGCCATCATAAAAGGAGCTTTGTTAGTAAGACTGATCTGTGTTTACAACTGTTCCTCGTCCGGTTTTACTAACCGAAAATTAACGGTAATTTGTTAATTGAATCATAAAAGGAGCTTTGTTAGTAAGACTGATCTGTGTTTACAACTCTTCGTCCGGTTTTACTAACCGAAAATTAACGGTAATTTGTTAATTGACACTTGTTTGGTTTTACTAACCGAAAATTAACAGTAATTTGTTAATTGACATCAATCTGGTTTTACTAACCGAAAATTAACGGTAATTTGTTAATTGACATCAGTTAGGTTTTACTAACCGAAAATTAACGGTAATTTGTTAATTGACATCATAGGAGGAGACGGAGCTTTGTTAGTAAGACTGGTCTATGCTTACAACTCGCAAAAAGAGGCGAAGCTTTGTTAGTAAGACTGGTCTATGCTTACAACTCGCATTTGACATCATTAAAGGGGACGGACCTTTGTTAGTAAGACTGGTCTATGCTTACAACTCACATTAATGAAAATTTGCTCGCACTAACTGAAAAACGGTATCATTTTTATAAGTCGCCGAGCTTTGTTAGTAAGACTGGTCTATGCTTACAACTCGCATTAATCGACAGCTTTGTTAGTAAGACTGGTCTATGCTTACAACTCGCATTAATCGAATATTTGCTCGCACTAAGTGAAAAACGGTATCATTTTTATAAGTCGCACTAATCGAATATCGTAACTGAAAAACGGTATCAATTTTATAAGTTGAGATCGGAAGAGCGTCGTGTAGCGAAATCGCATTATTCGAACTCTCACTAATCAAGGCCTACCTGTATATTTAACTGTTTTTTTATTTAATAATTTTGATTTTAATTTTTGAATATAATAACGAATATTTTGATTGAGTTCTATGTTCTAGAATAAAACTGTTTGTAATTTGAGCTGATGAGGGCTAATAAGAGCCAAAAACATTTCTTATTAATAAAGTTTTTAAGTTATTAGGTCTGCTCATTTGTGCTGTTTGTAGATACTTATATTATTCCTTCTATAAGCTAGTTTTAGCTCCTGATTTTTTTTGTCAACTTATTTGTGGCAGGTATTATATAGAGTATAACCTGTATAAGATGATCACCTCCCGTTCCAATCAAAACTGGTCGTTTATACAGGTGGTCAGCTTGTACAGTTTAATTATAATACAGCATGTTTAAATGAAACAAAATGATTACACTTTAATAAAATGGAACATATGTTTTTGTTACAATTTATAACACAGTATCATTTATTCAGAAACACAAGATATTTAATTAGTATGGAAAAAAAACTATCAATAGTGCTGTGTGGCATACCTACTTTTACTTTTTATAATTTCTACTGCAAAGCAATGTTCGATGTATTTAATTGAGACAACAATCTTTCATTATTTTCTATTGTTGCTGTCCGTTTAATTCTTCAGCATGTTTCTTGCAGGGTGTCATTCGCTTAAGTTTGCAATTTCCTTTGTTCCTCCATTTAGTCAGAATTCAGACAATATTTTGTGGATCTGTGTTTCCCCATGTTAAATTTTTCTGCTAATGTTCGTTGAGAAAGACCTTTCTTATTGTCTTCAATCATTTTTATTCACTGTTCTAAATTCAAGGCATTAATTTTCCATTTAGTCCATGGTTTAGCCATGTTTCAACATCCAAAGTGCAATGATAATATCATATGTGTATGAGATTACATTTGATTAATATGCTTGCATAGAAGACAAATATCCGAATCCAATGGCTGATTGTTTTCACTTTCCCTGTTTTTCCTAAATCACTTTGCCACAGGCTTTCAAGTTATGATTTTTTAATATTTTTAATACAAAATTTAATTATCATATCATAGATACAAATCTAAGGAACGTGCATATTAAAAAGATATCACATTAAAGTAGAAATGACACCATGATTTCGTAATTTCTAATGCTCTACGTCATTCTCATGGCATGAATGATGGGGAAAAATTCGTACGGTGCAATTTTTTCAATTGTAGTTGTTTGGCTTAAATGAAATTTAAGTTTAAAAGAAAACGGTACTGATGTAAGCAATAAAAGTAATCAATTTATAGTGATGTTAAAAAATTATGGTCGTCACAGATGGTTTCACTTTATGTTTGGTCTATAAAAATGATGGTTCTGGTCGCATTAGGGAGGTGGTCGTCTTATCAAGGGTCAAATAGATTATTTCTATGGGAAAAAATTTGGTTCCCATAAAATTGTAGTCATCATGTTAGGTTGTCTTTTTATTCAGGTAGTCGTGAAGTCAGTTTTCACTGTAGTATTATATTTATAGTCTTATCATGGATCCTCCAAGATGGTAAGTGACTATTTTACCTTATAGTTATCTTGAAGAATGGATTGACAAGTTCTACCTAACTTTCTCTAAATGCATACTATATGGATATAGGATCCAGAAATGAACCTTAATTACTTCTGTATTTAAATATATGTACAGGATTATACACGGTGTCCCAAAAGTACTATGTATCTTGAAAACTAATAGGAATATAGGAAAACGTGGTTAAGACAAAGGTTTATTTCAAAGTAAGTGCCACACAAAAGTAGGGATGTTCAGTGAGCAGTCTCCACATGGCAACCATCAGTATCTCTACAGAACTCAAAGTAATGCAATGTTGACCAAGGAAGAACAAATGTCTATGAAAACATGCAAGATCAAAGGAATGAAATGCACAGAAATTAAAAAGAATTTTCAGAGAAAGCTTCATTACACAGGCCCAACAGATAAGGCTATTCATTAATTAGAAATGAAATTTCAATGAATGCTGCACCACTTCGAGCTCTCTAGAGATACTAACGGTCATCATGCAGAGACTACTCACTGAACATCCCTACTTTTATGTGGCACTTACTTTGAAATAAAGCTATTTTGTTGTCTTAACCCCATTTTCTGTGTTCCTGTAAGTTTTCAAGATAGTAACTTTTGGAACATCCTGTACAAGGTGGAAGAAAAGTCTGTACATCTCCTTAAATAAAAAATACAGCACTTCTTGCAGTAAAGTATCAAACTAAATTTATTAGCTTAAATACAAGCGAATATTTTTGATCCCTATATAATGATCTAAATGATTAATATATAAATATCATAATATTCAGTAAAAATAATTTAAGTATTGATATAATTTTTTAAAATTATTGTGACTCCGACTTCGCAACACTGTTAGAAACAATTCATAGGTTTATACTCCGACGTTATCCATAACACAGCGTAACCGACATGAAGTTGACAACTTAGAACTCATTCTAGGTTTCAGCATTATGGTTATACAATGATGCTTTGCGATCTGATACAAAATGGCAGTGTGTTCAAATCAAGAATGTCCTTGATTCAAATAGCAATGTTGAATTTTTTGTTGAGGCATTTAAAGATTACTCTTGTTTATATAATATTAACTATAAACAAGCAGATTAGAACGCAGCGTAAAAGACGTTCTAGGTGCTAATGAAACGTTAGCTTTGTCAGACTATAAACAAGCCTTAAATGAAGACCTACTGTATATTAATTTATTACAGTTAAATTTTCAACTGAAAATTTTAACTGTAATAAATTAACATTAGATTTTGTAATAAATTCATCTATTACAGAAACTTAAAAAATTATCATCTCTTATTCAAGTGTTTCAACTTAGATTCTATACAATTATTGACTATGAAGCATTTAAATAATTTATTATATGAAAACTAATAAAAATATTGTTTTAAAAAATAAATGAAGTTTTATGAACTTATTTTACTTTGTCATTGAACCACTCATATAAATAATCTAATCTGATTTTTTAAATACAAGATTCATAAACAAACATTATAAAATATCAATTTAAATTCAAACTAGATAAATCTAATAATTAATTAAAGTTTACTAACAATTTTATTTAGTAAAAAAAAAATTAAAACATACAGACACACAAACATTTCTACAAATTATCTTGGATACTGAAAATTTAATGAACATGATAACTGGAAATGAAAATTCTTATTACTATTAATCCCTATATAATGATCTAAATGATTAATATGTAAATATCATAATATTCAGTAAAAATAATTTAAGTATTGATATAATTTTTTAAAATTATTCTTTTTAAAAATTTAATTAACAGCAAAATGAAATATTTGAAATTCTACATTAAAATATATTTTAGTATATAATAATAAAATTAATTTAAATATCTCATAATAAATGGGACAAAAACAATAAGCAATATATATCAATTATAGGTATATTAATATATTCTATGACCATGGATAACTAGATAAACAAGTTATATATAAATTTTTGTAGTTTAATTAATTTTAATTAAATAATTCCAGAATGAAAAATATTTAGAATATGAACATGTGTAAAAATATATTTTATACATGCTTCAATATTATTTATAGAAATGTTAATAATTTAAAATGTTAATTGCATTATGATTAAAAAATTAATAATAATAATGCAATATTAGAAATTTTTTACAAGTTTAATTAATAATATAATATTTTATGCAAGAGATTAACTGAATAATTTTAAAAAGTGTTAGGAAGTCTTTCTTTTTACAAATTTAATTCATTTAAATCAGTTTTTTAGAAATTTTTAATATAAAGATGAAATAATACCATTATTATATATAGTAATTTGCATCAATAATTTTTGAATTATTTTGACAATATGAATAATAAGTTAACTGATTTTAATTAATTCTTTTTTATGAATTAAATAATATTAATATTTTTATCATATTCATCTGTCAAAATAAATCCATTTTCAAAATTTTCAACTTATTATTTTAACTTATGATTCAATATCAGTTTAAATTTGATTAATGTTATAAGAATGTTTATTTTCTTGTAAATTTAGATAATTTTATATTTTCGGCTATAATCATTTATGATATAGATTTTTGAATAAAATACCACTAATAAAATGGATGTTAAATTAATCTTGATGAGTTGTCAAAATAGTTGACAGATAATTTGATTTTTTTCAATATCACAAGTTTATAATTTTTTAATATCATCATTTCAATCATGTAAAATATTTTTATATCTTGTAATTATTCTTAGATGATTTATTCATAAAATTATTTAAATGACTTTGACCATATAAATGAACAATAATTCAATTCTGTTTTCTTTGATTTCATTTTAAAATTTTAAATAAAATATAAAAATGTTTTTTTAAATAATTATTTTAATGAAATATTTTT
>AYEL01079021.1:0-19590 GCA_000484575.1 Olivierus martensii
TTTAGAGTATTGTAGAAATATGTCATAATAGTTATAAAATGCTTATTTAGTAAATTTCGTCTTCTGTATAACTTCTAATTTGACTGTCCTATATGTAGGACACTAGGCATATAAAATGTTTTTTTTTACATTAGTCAAATATATTATTTAGTCTAGTTTTGAAGTAATTATAATGAATTTTGTACAGTAATCGTTATTGCTATTTTTTATAAAATAAATTTTAAATAAAATTTCTTAAATTTGGAAGTGTTTTTGATGGTGGGAAATTAAAAATATGTTTTTTTAGTGGAAATTCATCTTTCAGTGCATGTTCATTTCACAGGAATCAAAAATTATTTCCTGAATTCATTATAGGATCGAAAATGCTCTTTAATAAATTATTTAACTTCTTTTTTAAATTTTACTGCTTATAGTGCATTGATATATTGAATTGATTTTATCATCATATGATTGATTCCATGTGATTTTTATATATTTTTTTATTATTTCTTTTAAGTTGTTATAATCTGTTTATATTCATAATATGTCATACCTTCAGAAATCTGTTTTGCAATTTATTAAGATACAATGATTCTATACAAGCCAAACTTCCCCCAGCAGTTATTTTTTGTATTAACTGACTAGAAGAATGAAGATTAAGATTTATTAAGATACTACTGTATTATATTTAATATTTTTGATATTTTACATGTTTAATTATAATAATTTATTTTATAGACCAGAAAAAGGTAAATCTGTGATACAACCTATAGTTACAACTATTAGAGAGAAAACATCTAAAACTTTCTCTTCAGATGATGATGATAAGTTAAAGGAAAGTTTACTTAAGAAAAAAATGGAAAGAGAAGCTAACAAACAGGTTTGCGAATTATCAAATTAAAAATTATTCTGAAGTTTATTTTAATATTAACTTGGATTACAGTTTACATATAATCAGTTCAGTATGTTCTAACTAATTTCAGTTGTCAAAAGCCATGATATATTCTCTAAGTATATCTTACCATTGTCAAATGAAATGAAATTCATAACCTATTATATATGATTGAAATACATTAAATGAAAAAGATTTTGCAATGAATTTAACACTTAATTACAATTGCATAATTTTTGTATAATTAGTTTTTTGTAATTCATCTCAAGTTGACAAGAAAACATTTAAATTTTTCAGTTCCAAAAATAAATTATATTTTCTTTTATGATAAAAACATGGATAAACAATTTTTTAAATACAAAATATCTTTTCGCAATTGCTCTTCTACAACTGGTGCCTGAATAGCATGATTAAAGTATGTTGTATTTTATGATTTTCAATCCATACTAATAGTATAACTGCATTTATATAAAATGTTAAAATACATTTTATATAAATTTTTAGTTTGCAGCTCATTTTTGTATAGGTTGATTTTTTACTTATTTATTTTATATTATTATAATAGTAATACTTTTCAATTAAAATAAAATTAATTTTTTTTTAATTATTAAAATTTTATTTTTATATTTTTATATTTTAAATAAATAAAATATAATAAAATAAAAAAATTAAAATTATATATTTTTTATTTAATGAAAATTATTTCATCTTTATTATTTACAGAGAATTATTTGATTTATATTTGGAAATTCAATTCTAAATAAACTATTCCTTGTAAACTCAATAATTACACTTATTAGTTTAGAAATTAATAATAGATTTATAAGGCACAACTAAGCACATTGTAATTTATTTATCTGAAATTAATTTTCCATATTCAAAAGATATTACTATTGAGTTTTAGGGAAATATATAGATAAAATGATCCAGTTTTATTTAGTACCAAAAGCTATGATATTTTGTGTTATAATTACCTTCAAACTGTAAAATAGCTAGAAAATTATTTGTTGTTTTATACAGTAGAGCGTCAATTATCTGAACTAATTGGGATCAAGGGTATTCGGATAATCGATCTGATAGAAAAATAAGAAAAAACACAATGTAAAAAATACAAAACAAATTTCAAATATATATGTTTTATTGTTCTCGTTCAGCCTAAACCAGTATGCAGTAGTGCAGGGGTGGCCCAATTTTTATAGTTCATGCGTTCAATTTTTACTTAAGATGCGCCATACAAACCTGAAGTTCAATTATTAAACAAAATAATATATAGCACAGTTCTCTATCTGTCATTAATTTAGTAACTGAGAAGTCTCGTTGAAGTCATGTACAAGAATCGTGTGGTCATTATGATCCAATGAGTCTGCTCAATTACCAAAGACATGATCATAGTAATCCAATGATATCGGCCAGTTAACATGTCACGTGACCACTATAACCCAATGAGATTGCTCAAATAACGTTAATCTTCCATCTTGGATTTTATATAAAGTAATTTACATCAATTACAATATATAAAATCAATTTATAATAATCAATACCTGTCTTTAAACCTTTCTGTGTAAATTCCCTAACAAATTTCTAATAATCAATATCTGTCTTTAAACTTTCCTGCATAAATCCCCTAACAAACAAAAGTTGTTTCATAAAAATCCATTTAGCCGTTCTTGCATTATAAGCGAACATGCGCACATAAATATTTCAGATTTATAATAAAAGTAAATTGTATAAGAAATTTTAATTTTTCTCTGGGGTTCAATGCACCATTTTTGGCACAAGTGCCATAGTTGGCCACCCCTGCACTAGTGCATGATGTTTTCAAACGAGTTTGGCTATCCTTGTTTCATTCACATTTATGAGATTAAACAAGTTCAATAATTTGAACTGGTTTATATTGCGTAATGTAAACAGTGTATAAGGGCTATGTAATTTTCCATTGTGATACGCAACAGGTCTTCGCCAATATTCGATACAAACTAAATTATAAAAGCAATACAGTCAACGCGCATAACAGAAGCTTCGATTCTCCCTCCCTACACATTGTAGGGTAGGAGTATTGGTGGAGACCTGTTGCATATCTCAATTGAAAATTATGTTCGGATAAGGGACGTTTTGATTAATTGACACTCTAATGTAATATAAAAAATCATATTTGGCTTATTCAACAACTTTCAATCTTGTTATTTGTATAAATTGGGGAGTATCTGTTATTCTACAATAAAATCTAATTATTTATTTTTTTAATAGGAAATGCATCCTGCTTCTCAATTACCACTCCCCCCTCCTATTTATGGAAAAGATGGTAAGTAAAATCTTTTCTAATGATGAATAATAAATATATAATAAAATAAAAAAATTGCTTGTACTATGATTATATATATTTTAAATTCATATGTAGTCATGATGCAGACCAATTTTATAAAAATATCAAAAATATTTTTGGAATCTAGCACTTTTAATCTTATCATCAAAAATTATACAAAAATGATATCATTAAAGCTTAAAAAAATATAAATTAAAGTTACATTATATATAAATAACATTACATATATATATATATAGGAATATCTTGCATAGTGTTATTACATTTCATGCAGGATTCACTAGAGTTTTGTTTATAATTTGCATACAAGGATTTAATTAGTGTAAAATGATTCACTATAATGCAGTAATAAGTTCATCATTAATGCCTAATTTCATAAAAGTTCTAAAAATTTTAAATTAAAAATTTATAAATATAGTACTATATTTTGTATTGTACAGCTATCTTACAGAAAAAGATGCCATATATCTTGTTTTTAGCATTTAATTATTTTCATAATTTGTATTACATATAAATTTAAAAATTTTATTGTTGATTTATAAAATAAGTAGTAAAAAATATAATTTTTAATAATTTAATTTCATTTTCTTATTTCATGCTTTTGTAATTTTTTTAAAGCATTCTATATTCTATTATTAAATCAGTTGGTATTAATTATTTTCTAAATTAAAAAATAATCTTTAGTAATGAATAACATTTCCCATTGAATATATTTCCTAATCAATGCAGATTTAATTAATGCAGTAATTTTTTGGAATGTATCAGTGACACCATGTGAGATATTTCTACATATATTATATACATACTAGGTAATATTTATTCAAAATCATGTTCAAAATGTAATTATTTAATTGAATAACTTAGAAATAATAAATTACAAGAACCTTTATTTATCAACAAAATTACTTATTAATATTTAATTATAAATTTTTTAGAAGTCATTAAGTAAAATCTATTTTAAGTTTTCCTGTATGCATTTATAAAAAAGGAAAAAACTTTGAATTCCTATAGATTAGGTAAAAATCTCATTAACCATATCTAGCATGGCTTGGTATACAGAGTATTCTAAATAAATGCATCCAACTCTTATCTCACTTAACGTTTTTATGAGCCTTTTCTATTAGTGATTTATATCATTGAATTTTTCACATTCCCATTTAAAATTTATAGAATATAGTTGAAAGAATATATATACATATATATATACACTCTTTTGCATAAAAAAATGAAGCGTCCTTTAAAAAAATGAGAAATGTGAAACTTGGTATAATAAATACATTTTATCTTTTATTTTTTGATAATACAAATGGTTAAAATTCTATTGCCAAGGAATGCACAGTGTGTTTTGAGAGTTCATGAGAAGAGCAAATCTGAGGCCAATATAAACAATGGCATTTGTAAGTATGGATATTTCAAACGAGTTTTACTATTTCATTATGTTAAGTAATATATGAATGATGCCTCTACGACATATCTGATAGCAGCATGAGTAACTGAGCAAATTTGAGAAAACAGATTCATTGTAGATGTCTCTATGACGAATCTGTGTTGATTTTTTTTGCAACAGAATGTATATTTATAAGTTTAAAATTTAATTAAAACTTTCTTTTTATTATCTATGAGAAACTAATTTTCTAATAGAAAATGCAAACAAAGATAGCTTGCTTAAAGAGTGGTTGTCAAGACAAGCTATCTTGTTGAAGATGATGATTTCTTCTGAATGTTAGGTCTTAGTAAAAATGAGTTTTGGAATATTTGTTTAATGAATTTAGATTAAATGACAGTAAGAAACATGCTTCTCATATATATATATATATTTGTCTATGTGTATGTATGTTTAAAAAAATATTTTCATTAGAATGTAATAACATCTTGCTTGATTATTAATAGATTAATATTATAAAATAAAAACTAAATTATAGCCACTCCCTCACATATATAAATGTTACATTTTTTGAAACTTTATTTAAGTTGGAAAAATACTTTTATAACAAAAATTCTGGATTAAAAATGCCTGGGATTGGGTGACTGCAATGATTGCACCTATATAATGTTACTATATGGCACTATATTAAATCCTACTAATGGCACTGTATTGTTCCCTGATTGAAAATGAGACATTGCTGCATGAAATGATACCATACCAGTAATATAATACTTAAAATCAACAAATAGTATACAAAAACATAAACAAATCGAGTAATATGAAGTTTTAACCTTTAACGCTCTAAAAGTAAAAAAATTAATGTTCTTTAACGATCCAAATTATATGAAATATAATATTTGATATTTTGCCATAACTTTTTTATTTTTTAAGTTTTTGGCACGAAAAAATTATATTTTGTTGTCAATATACTCTGTCCTGATATCGTTTTTTAATTTTAGTTATAGGACCAAAAGAAAAAAAGAAAAAAAATACGAAAGAATTAGGCCTAATTTGCATATGTAAACAAAACATAATTTTTTCAAATTATTCATAATTTCTGCATCGGATAAAAAAAATGTTGATATATTTACATTCCTGGTGATATTCCACATCTAATAATACCAAATACTTCATAATTCTAAAAAATTTTTCCATTAAACTTAAACAATTTATGATTGAAAAATGATCCGGCAGATTGTAATTTAATACGCGTCCTGACCTCGTATAAACAAACAATCGTATTATCCCTCTCGCGGATGAAATACGGTATTCCACTACACAAATGTTTAAAATAATTGTTTATTAGCCATTTTTGTTCCTATTTTCTTAAAATAATGCCGGATTAATACTTTTTATTTTATAAGAAGTATTAGTACATATGAGAATGTCGACTTTGTTGAAAATTTTGTTATTTTAATAAATATTGCTGTAATTTGTACACGTAGCTATCATCCTGCCATCTGTATGCCAGATTTAGCACTGATTTTTGATAAATTATCGTTTTTTATAGTTTTTTACTCAAGATTAGTCTCAGAGCCTTTTAAAAATGGCGGATGATGAATTATTTCTCTGTATTTCGTCATTCTAAGTCATTAATTTTTCAAAAAATAGTTAAAATATAATAATAATAGCATTTTCAAACAAAGGGGAGGTCTTTTCACCGATCACCCCTTCTTCAAAAATGTATACAGTCCGATGGCCTTGAGGTCAACAATTGACCTTGGATGGACGTTGTTTGACAGTAATTATGCACCCCTGGTGTACTAGTTACTTGTTTCGACTGCAGATAACACAAAAATAATTGTATTGTTTAAATTTTTGTGTTACATTTAAAATATAACTAATATAAACAAACAATCAGCTGATTTCGAAAAACCGTTAGATATTTCCCGCCAGAATCTAGGACGCCGACTTCCGCGTCGATCGTCAAGTGTGGTATAGGTCGCTTTGTTTCGCTGATAAGTTAAAATTTATAAATTTTTAAATAAAACTAATTTATCGAATTTTATGTGTGAGAAAGCGCTAAAATCGTATTATTTATAAGGGGCCAAACTTTCCCAAATTTTAATTTACTGGATAAAGATATCTGTAAAAAAAAAGTAAGGATAAAATCTGAAGGATATGTGGAACATGACAGAGCAAGTCGGACAAATTCGGACAATCAATTCTTGAATTTTTGGGGGTCGAAAGATCACAATTATATTAATTAATTCGGATTGGGTTCGAATTAAAGGGTTAATTAAAAATTTATTAAAATATCGACGGAAAATCAAATTTTTGAATAATACGATAGAAATATGGAAAATATGATAGAATTTGAGATTTTAACCACTTTTTTTCGATTTAAGCAAAAATAACGAAGTTTTTGGGTCTTAAACTTTGTCTAGCATAGCTAGACGTTGGAGCGTTAGACGGAGCAGGCGTGTCTAGCATAGCTAGGCGGTGGAGCGCTAAAGGTTAATAATGTAAACTAATATATTGAACTTGTTATCTACAAATACAGTAGCTATTTATGCTATATATATCTGAAAAATTAAAAAAGATTATAGAAAATATTTATCCGAAAGTCAAATTTACATAAGTCACATATTACATAAGTTTGGAGTGGCTATATTTGTTAATGATTTATCAAAAATATTTAAATTTCAATTTAAAGTAATAAATTTATATAACAGTTAATTATATTTAATATTTTGAATATCATTTTTATGTTAAATGATTTATCTTAACATTAACTATAAAATGAAAATAGTTGTATTTTTATAGAAGATCATACACAGTTTGAATCAAAAAAAAATGAAGAAAAATTTAAAAAATTTGATGAGAAAGCATATGAGAAAGAATTTAAAGACTCTACTAAACAAAAGATAGGAGGGAAAAAAGCAGAATCTGACAAAGAGAAAAGTGAAAGCAAAATATCTGAAAAAAGAGAAAAAATGAGTGAACACGAAATAAAAAAACGATTAATTGAACAGGAAACACGTTCTTTAGAACTTAATGAGAGTAAGTATAACTTTCAAGTTTTATTAAATTTTGTATTTTTTTGTTGAGAATAAAAATTTATTTGTACAAATTTTATATTAATATCAAAATAGAATAACAGAGATCACTAAATACATATAGCTATCTTTATAAATATATATGCCATCATTATTATAACAGAAGATGTACATTTTGAATTATTTAGTGATGTGCTTATGCATACATAAATCACATTCATAAAATATTGTGTTGATATGGGTATATTGTAATATTAAAATATATTTTCTCAACAATAATGCTTGTTATGTTTATATGCTAATAATGCTTTTACGTTTCAGTTTATTAGAATTACAATAGGTTACAGTCTACTGTACATTAGGAACCACACAACTGTATTAATTGGCACCAACTATCTGACTCTTTTTCTCCTATTCAACTCCTGTTCCTTCTCCTACTCTGTATTTCTCTCATCTCCTCTGATGATGATAGACACAATCTTTTGTTGCATTACATGCTTAATACATATTATGTAAGCATGTAATGCAATAAAAGATTCATACTTCATATTATTCCTTTGACCCAATATTATTAATTTTATTAGTTTTATATACAGTATATTCTATATATAATGCAATTAGCTATATACACACACGCATACTCACACCTAAAATATAATAATATTTGTTACAAAAGGAAACACATAACAAACTTGCAGTTTGTGTGTTAGTGTGTGATTTTACTTTTTATCAATATAATTATCATTTTCTAAACAAAAATTATTTCTAAAAATTTAATATTTCTGCTATTTAATATATTCAGGATTTTTTAGAATTAGTTTAGGATATATTATGTTTATGATGAAACTGTTTTAATATGCATATTAAAGCAACTAAATGGATTAGCACAAATAGCATATGAATTTGTAGTTTCTGAATTAATAATTTAATGATATCTACAGTTTTATAAGGCTATTCATGTATTATGTTTTGCTAAAGATAGGAAGGAAAATATAAGCAAACTTTTTCCTTAATTTTTTTTCAAGTCATAGTGGGTAATATGTGCAAATAAATACAAAAATGTAATACAGGTAGTCCTCGACTTGATGATTAGGTTTAAATCCTGCCATTTAAATTGGAAAACATTTCATGTATACTGTACTGTATCCATGGATTGCCTAGTACTGTTAATCAGCTGATAGCCATGTAGTAAAGTAGTTGTTTGCCACCTGAAGGATCCATATTCAATTCCAGGCCCTGATCTCTAGTTTTTCAAGAGGAATCTGATGCTCAGCCTATTGAATCCCATCTTTCATTCTTCTTGGCAAACACCCTCAATGGTTAACTTCATTATGTGTGTTGGAAGACTAATATCCCATGATTGACTCTTGTGGCTGCTGCCAAATATATTTCTTATGTGATTAATTGCTTAAAGAATATATTCAATTTAAGCAAAAATAACGAAGTTTTTGGGTCTTGAACTTTGTCTAGCATAGCTAGGCGGTGGAGCGCTAAAGGTTAATAATGTAAACTAATATATTGAACTTGTTATCTACAAATACAGTAGCTATTTATGCTATATATATCTGAAAAATTAAAAAAGATTATAGAAAATATTTATCCGAAAGTCAAATTTACATAAGTCACATATTACATAAGTTTGGAGTGGCTATATTTGTTAATGATTTATCAAAAATATTTAAATTTCAATTTAAAGTAATAAATTTATATAACAGTTAATTATATTTAATATTTTGAATATCATTTTTATGTTAAATGATTTATCTTAACATTAACTATAAAATGAAAATAGTTGTATTTTTATAGAAGATCATACACAGTTTGAATCAAAAAAAAATGAAGAAAAATTTAAAAAATTTGATGAGAAAGCATATGAGAAAGAATTTAAAGACTCTACTAAACAAAAGATAGGAGGGAAAAAAACAGAATCTGACAAAGAGAAAAGTGAAAGCAAAATATCTGAAAAAAGAGAAAAAATGAGTGAACACGAAATAAAAAAACGATTAATTGAACAGGAAACACGTTCTTTAGAACTTAATGAGAGTAAGTATAACTTTCAAGTTTTATTAAATTTTGTATTTTTTTGTTGAGAATAAAAATTTATTTGTACAAATTTTATATTAATATCAAAATAGAATAACAGAGATCACTAAATGCATATAGCTATCTTTATAAATATATATGCCATCATTATTATAACAGAAGATGTACATTTTGAATTATTTAGTGATGTGCTTATGCATACATAAATCACATTCATAAAATATTGTGTTGATATGGGTATATTGTAATATTAAAATATATTTTCTCAACAATAATGCTTGTTATGTTTATATGCTAATAATGCTTTTACGTTTCAGTTTATTAGAATTACAATAGGTTACAGTCTACTGTACATTAGGAACCACACAACTGTATTAATTGGCACCGACTATCTGACTCTTTTTCTCCTATTCAACTCCTGTTCCTTCTCCTACTCTGTATTTCTCTCATCTCCTCTGATGATGATAGACACAATCTTTTGTTGCATTACATGCTTAATACATATTATGTAAGCATGTAATGCAATAAAAGATTCATACTTCATATTATTCCTTTGACCCAATATTATTAATTTTATTAGTTTTATATACAGTATATTCTATATATAATGCAATTAGCTATATACACACACGCATACTCACACCTAAAATATAATAATATTTGTTACAAAAGGAAACACATAACAAACTTGCAGTTTGTGTGTTAGTGTGTGATTTTACTTTTTATCAATATAATTATCATTTTCTAAACAAAAATTAATATGCATACACACGCATACACACACCTAAAATATAATAATATTTGTGACAAAAGGAAACACATAACAAACTTGCAATTTGCGTGTTAGTGTGTGATTTTACTTTTTATCAATATAATTATCATTTTCTAAACAAAAATTATTTCTAAAAATTTAATATTTCTGCTATTTAATATATTCAGGATTTTTTAGAATTAGTTTAGGATATATTATGTTTATGATGAAACTGTTTTAATATGCATATTAAAGCAACTAAATGGATTAGCACAAATAGCATATGAATTTGTAGTTTCTGAATTAATAATTTAATGATATCTACAGTTTTATAAGGCTATTCATGTATTATGTTTTGCTAAAGATAGGAAGGAAAATATAAGCAAACTTTTTCCTTAATTTTTTTTCAAGTCATAGTGGGTAATATGTGCAAATAAATACAAAAATGTAATACAGGTAGTCCTCGACTTGATGATTAGGTTTAAATCCTGCCATTTAAATTGGAAAACATTTCATGTATACTGTACTGTATCCATGGATTGCCTAGTACTGTTAATCAGCTGATAGCCATGTAGTAAAGTAGTTGTTTGCCACCTGAAGGATCCATATTCAATTCCAGGCCCTGATCTCTAGTTTTTCAAGAGGAATCTAATGCTCAGCCTATTGAATCCCATCTTTCATTCTTCCTGGCAAACACCCTCAATAGTTAACTTCATTATGTGTGTTGGAAGACTAATACCCCATGATCGACTCTTGTGGCTGCTGCCAAATATATTTCTTATGTGATTAATTGCTTAAAGAATATATTTGGCAAAATTGAAACTAGCCTAATTTTAACCCAGTACTGTTGTTTCTGAAAAATTTACTTTATCAATGTGATGGTACATATATTTGGCAAAATTCAAAGCCTAATTTTAACCCAGTACTGTTGTTTCTGAAAAATTTACTTTATCAATGTGATGGTAACGTACATTGTGTCACAAATAAGAAAAGTCAGGAATATAGAGTTTATGATGACTGCACCTGAAAAATTGAAGGTATGGAACTTTGAATTGAATTTGGATCTTCTAAGATGGTAAGCAACTGCGTTACCATGTGACTTAAGTACTTATTCTCTAACATAACTATTTTTAATGTTAAGTGTTAGAGAATGTTATGAATCGATAACTTATCTCGCAACTGCATTACCATGTGACTTATAAGTACTTATTCTTTAACATAACTATTTTTAATGTTAAGTGTTAGAGAATGTTATGAATCGATAACTTATCTCTATAATACTATGTTAAACCTTACATAAATGGATTTATTAGATGAGAATGTTTAAATTAGTTATTTCAAAAAATTGTTGAGAAATATTATTTAAATTTTTAATATGAATTTTAATTTTATATTTATTAAAAATATTGAAAAAATATTTTGGAGATGGTGATATTTTCATAAATTTTTTAATCCTATGCACAATATAAAAATTTAATTTGTAGCTATATTGAGTAATTAATCTCTCTATTTTATTTTTAATTTAGAATTGGAAAAGAAACTTAAAGATATTATAAACAAATTAGATAAACTTATACAAAATGCAGTAATAGCACAGAATGAAGCTGTGGATGCCATTAAAGAACATACTCAGAAATTGTATCTTGCATTAGAGAGTAGTGAGGTAAGAATAAAAAGTAATCTAATATTCCTTAAAATCTTATTATAGCCTGTAGATCATTATGAATTTCTATAGGATCTAGCACATGTACTAAAGTAAAATGACTGAATATGGAGATTCATAATCTTTACAAACTAAATCTCAAGAGAGATATCTGTATTGATTTATATTTTGTTAACTAATGAATTATCATTTAATAAAGGAATAAAGTAAAAATTAAAGTAAAGCAACTATCTTGAAACTCTGAATAAATAATGTTTTGGATTTGAGTGTTTGATTAGGATTAATTGAAAGATCTGATTATTGTGCACGATTTTTGAACTGATCAACTTAGGAAAATACTGCTTATACATTCATCAAAGTAATTTTCAGATACATTTAAAATTTTTTCTTAAATATAACAAAATGACAAGGAATAAGAATAGGAAATTTAATTCATTTCAACAAAAATATCAAAACAACAATCATGCAATATTGTTTTGGCAATGAGTAAACATGACTGCCATTAATGCACACATCATTAGTTGATATTAAATGGAAATGTTAGTGATCCATGTACCAATATTTCTTATCAACAGTTTATGCATTTTCAAATACAGTGAAAACTGACTTCACGACCACCTGTATAAGAAGACCATCTGATGTGATGACCACGATTTTATGGGAACCAAATTTTTTCCCATAGAAATAATGCTATTTGATCCTCCATAAGACGACCACCTCCTTAATGCGACCACGGCCATCAATTTTATAGACCAAATATAAAGTGAAACCGTCTATGACTACCATAATGTTTTGACACCACTACTAATTGTCTAGGCCATCAATTTTATAGACCAAATTATCAAGTTCGGACCCCACCCCCCTTCCGCAGGTCCCTGTCGTGTGGTAAATCCACAATTGCATCTTAAATGGACGTCATGTCTCTCCATCCAACTAATCATGTAATTAAATGCTTGAAAAAAAGATTCCATTAGAAGGCAAACAATTTATTAATCAAACTATTATTAATTACAAACAAAATTATTGTTAATAAAATATTACTTATACAACCTTTCAGTCCTGTCTCTCTAAAATTCAACATGTTCAAACAATTTTCTCCAAAAGAATATATTCCAACCAGGACATCTAAAACTTACGACAAGTTGCAGACAAACACTACAAATGGCGGAGAACAGGACTTGCACACCCTCTGGTGTACAAGTTCCAGACAAACATTACAAATGGCGGAGAACAGGACTTGCACACCCTCTGGTGTAATTCGTTTTATACAATCATATAATTTACATATGATTAACCTAACTTGTACATTAATCTTAAACGATACACAATTAATTGTTTGAATTATTTTTCCATTCCTACAAAAAACTTTAATCAATACAATCCAATCTTTTCCTTTCCGATCAATTTTTAACATCGACACAGTCTTCCGATTAGGTAACATGGCGGCCTCCATCCCAACATCGCCCCCGGAACAATAAGGAAATAAGTGCAACAATAAACTTTTTCTTTTTCTTGACAACCACCCATCTCCCACAAAATATAAAGTGAAACCGTCTATGACTACCATAATGTTTTGACACCACTACTAATTGTCTATCTTTATCGCTTACATCAGTAACGTTTTCTTTTAAACTTAAATTTCATTTAAGCCAAACCACTACAATTGAAAAAATTTCACTGTTCAAATTTTTCTCCATCATTCATACGACGAGAATGACGTAGAGCGCTGGAATAACGAAATCACAGTGTCATTTCTACTTTAATACGATATCTTTTAAGTTTGCGCATTCCTTAAATTTGTATCTATGATATGATAATTAAATTTTGTATTAAAAACGTTAAAATCAAAACTTGAACATCTATGGTGAAGTGATATAGGGGAAACAGGGAAATTGAAAACATTCAGCCACTGGATCCAAATGTTTGATTAATATGCTTGTGTAGAACACAAACATATACAGGTGTGATGCTATTACTAAAAAATGGCTAATCCATAGACTAAATGGAAAGTTAATGCCTTAAATTTAAAACAGCGAATAAAAACCATTTAAGACAGTAAGAAAGGTCTTTCTGATCGAGCATTAGCAGAAAAATTTAACATGGAGAAAACACAGATCCACAAAATATTGTCTCAAAAAGAAATTCTGACTAATGGAGGAACAACGGAAATCGCAACCTTAAGCGAATAACACTCTGCCAGAAACATGTTGAAGAATTAAACTGGCATCAACAATAGAAAATAATAAAAAAATTGTTATGATAATTTCTACTGCAAAAAAAGAAATTCTGACTAAACACTGCTTTGCAGTAGAAATTACTTGAACACTGCTTTGCAGTAGAAATTATAAAAGTGGAATGCGACAAAGCACTATTGATAGTTTTTTCCATACTAGTAAAAGTGGAATGCGACAAAGCACTATTGATAGTTTTTTCCATACTAATTAAATATACTGTGTTATGAATAAATGATAAACTGTGTTATAAATTATAATAAACCTGTATAAGATGATCATCTGTATAAACGACCAGTTTTGATTGGAATTGAAGGTAGTCATCTTATACAGATTCTACTGTAGTTCTAATCATTTAGAAAATGTGGGATGATTATTTTGCTTCTGAATAAATGATAAACTGTGTTATAAATTATAATAAACCTGTATAAACGACCAGTTTTGATTGGAATTGAAGGTAGTCGTCTTATACAGATTCTACTGTAGTTCTAATCATTTAGAAAATGTGGGATGATTATTTTGCAGCTAATTTTGGCTATCTGATTTGCACTTTCAACGGTTGCATATGCACTAGTCAGTTTTCTGTTCCTAATAGTTGCCATAAAATTTTCTTTGTATTTTGATTCTGATTTTTCTATTATTTAAACTTTGTTATATATTTTTATTGAGATCCAAAAACAATGGAAACTTTTAATATTTATTTGATGTTTTCTGCTGAACAGAGATTTCAATGAAATTTTATTGTAGAGAAACATGACTGGATGTGAAGTGATACAAAAGTGTTTTGTCTTCAACATTTTCTTCACATCATATTGCAACATTTCAATGATATAAGTCTGGCATTTTATATTTATTCCAATAGTAAACTGGATTTAGAAAATTTTTTAAAGTATCTAAATATTTCACTGAATGTCATATTGTTCTAATACTTGAAAGTTGGAGAGTCAGTTTATACAGTAGTGCCTTGCAATTCAACACTAATCTGTTGCTGAAGTAATGTCGAATTGAGAAACTGTCGAATTGCGGGACAATATTTCCCATATAAGACTATGTAAAATACATTAATTCGTTATCGGTCCCCATCTCACTCCTCTAACAGGTCAAGTGATAGAGATGTGAAACCCGTGGCCCGCTGAGCCCGCAAGATAAGATATTAAGCTGCTCAACAGGCAGACAGCCTGCCCGTGGCCCGCAGAGCCCGCAAGATAAGATATTAAGCTGCTCAACAGGCAGACAGCTTTTTAGCAGCGTGTGGTGCGGATAAGGATGAGTAACGAGATGCTAGACACAGACGGACTCGGAGACAACGTTTGTGTAAACAAACATCTTCTTTTATTAAAGAGAGAGAGATTTGTACAAACAACGAGCCCGACAATTAGTCGGAGGACAATACCTCGTTACAATTCGGGGTCTTCTCTCTGGTGCTGAATACGTTGACGTCGCTTGGTGTGTGGCACAGAAAAAAAATGTCTTTAGCAATGGTGATCTGGTAGTTGATGCTGGAGAAGGGTCGTTCTCTAGAAGAGGATGGGGAGCTAACGAAGATTGCTAGCAATAAAACTTCAGATAAAATCAAGTTTTTTTTAGTCATAGTTACGTATGGGATAGCAACAATTCAACGAGTTGCTACTACCCCATACGTAAAGAGGCTTTGAGCGCAAATGGCTATTTAGCTATCACCCTATGCATAGTGAATTACGGCAATTAGAGAGAGAGAGAGAGAGAGAGAGAGAGAGAGATAAAGCGAGAAAGACAGGCCGGTACTTTCACGGGTGATGGTTGTGGCTGACGGGACGAGTTGACCGACGACTTCCTTTTCTCTGGTGCTGAATACGATGACGTCGCTTGGCGTGTGGCACAGAAAAAAAATGTCTTTAACAATGGTGATCTGGTAGTTGATGCTGGAGAAGGGTCGTTCTCTAGAAGAGGATGGGGAGCTAACGAAGATCCCGGGCCGGTACTTTCACGGGTGATGGTTGTGGCTGACGGGTCGAGTTGACCGACGACTTCCTAGTGCTGCAGCGATCGTGGAGAGCAGTGACCATTTTCGTGCTCTGTCAGGAACTGACTGCCTGTCCCTTCCTTTCGAAGATCCTGTCTTACCCTCCTGGTTAAGACAATAAAATGCACTTTTTCAAAAGGTCGCTGTGACAATGTGTCATTGTGTCCAAAAGATCGGATTCCAATCATTCACGATTATTGTTTATTATTTCATCTGCAGGTGGGGTCCATAGTCCCTGGACATCTGCACGGACACGCGTGACATTGCGTCCAATAGATCGGATTCCAATCATTCACGATTATTGTTTATTATTTCATCTGTAGGTGGGATCCATAGTCCCTGGACATCTGCACGGACACGATCCTTCGCCCACAATACATAATCTATTTTGTTTTTGGAGATTTGCAACGCTGGGAACGAAATCTCGCACCGGGTAGTGCGATTTGGTAAATACTTTCTTTTTAACTGTAAGTTATTTACATCAGTCCCACCAAACATCTGCACGATGCCCACGATACGTAATCTCTTTTGTTTTTGGAGATTTGCGACGCTGGGAACGAAGTCTCGCACCGGGTAGTGCAATTTCGTAAATACTTTCTTTTTAACTGTAAGTTATTTACATCAGTCCCACCAAACATCTGCACGACATTCGAGCCCTCGTGCAGCTCGAACTGAATTGTGTTTATTATTCTTTTCAGGGAATAGTGGAGATCGGAGTATTTGGGACCGGCTGGACAAGGGTCGCACTCACCTGATATCGGCGATAAAACTGTCAACTCTGCTAAGTTACGATTGGGTGAGAAGCGACGTCTTTCAGCAGGCCCTGGCCCTCGGACCCCCACAGAGATACATTATATTAATTACTTTATTATATGTATTTTACTATTATATAGCACACTAAATTACAAAATACACAACACAATTTATTAGCCCTTGGATGTTGGAATGAAGTCTTCCATGACAATCTAGCACCCATATTCTTCTCTCTCTGTTGCAAAACGTTGCAACACTTGTCCTAGGAACACCATACTCGAGTTATATTTTAATCGTTCTACCTTTCTGCACTTTATCTACAATTTTTTTTCTTCGTCTCTTTGCTCATTCTGTAATGAGTCGTGTCTTCCAACTCATTGTCAGGTTCGCTATCTTCCCCCTGTTCTCGTTGTACGCATCTAGCAGTAACATCTATTTTTACTTCGTGTGTTTTCACCCAATCAAATAGTCACTGAAACAAATCCATTTTCGTTTTAAACCTTTTTATTTTGTAACTTTCGCTTGAGTTCAACGTATAAACAAACGAACAGTACCTTCCAAACTTAAAAGAAAATACAACTAATTATCATATTTAAATATTTATTTTTACGAATACAGAAAGGGGATTGTGGAATAATATCTGCGTAGTTTGATTAATTTAGTGTTGCGATTTTTATTACTTTTAATCGATTAAAAGTTTATCAAAATGGTGGCACAACAAAACAATTTTTAATACTGTTTATTTTATTTTTTCTACTTGAATGCGACGAAAGTACTCTCTATGCTACGAACTTATTATATAAAATTTGGAAAGTGTTGATTTTAACATTCTCAGTATTTTTGTTGAATATATTCAAGATGGTGAAATGTCATTAAAAAGTAATATTATAAAGTATTTTGTAGTTTAAAATGATTTTTAATTATTATGGATTTTATCGATTAATTTTCTACTGAAGAAATTTAATTATTCAATTAATTTTAATAACCACAGCGCTAATTAATTATTAGTCATTTCACATTAGAAAATCTTATTTCTTTTCTTTCTTTCTTATTTATTTTTTTATCTGATTATAAAAAACAAGTTCCTTTTTGTCTGATTAATAAAAACAAATCAGATTAATTATTAAAAATATTAAAAATATCATTTAGGAATGTCATGAATAAATATAATCAGATAAGTAAAGTACTGTATTTACAGATTCAACTAAATTGATGATAAATAACATTTTTTTTAATTTTCATTTTAAAGCAGAATTTTGAACATTACAGATATATAGATATTTGATATAAAAATGACTTTTCTTGATTATTTAAATTTTTGTTAAGATGTACTAACTATTTACAGTATACAATAAATTATCAATTGGCTCTCTGTATAATAAAAGTTATCGAATCTGTTGTAAGGGCCACGCCATGTGAATAAGAGAATCCGGGATCGATTCCGGTTCTCACAATTTAAAAATTTATAGGATTCGCTCCATTCAATACAGCTCTATCTATCAACTCCACCTATTGATCCCCATCCTTTTATTTATTCATCAATAATAAACTCTAGATTGATCCCAATCGCTCAATCTATTTTAAAGGTTGGTGCTAGTCCAACCTCATCTCAATCATCTCAGTCTCAATACAGGTAGGCCTCGATTAGTGCGAGTTCGAATAATACGATTTCGATATTGCCAATAGGTAGGCCTCGATTAGTGCGAGTTCGAATAATGCGATTTCGATTAATACAGGTAGGCCTCAATTAGTGCGAGTTCGAATAATGCGATTTCGATTAGTATAGGCCTCGATTAGTGTGAGTTCGAATAATGCGATATTCGATTAGTGCACATTAAAAAAATGATACATTTTTCAGTTAGTGTGAGCAAATATTCAATTAATGTGAGTTGTAAGCACGAGCAAATATTCGATTAATGAGAGTTTATACCGTTTTTCAGTTAGTGCGAGCAAATATTCGTTTAATGCGAGTCACCGTTTTTCAGTTAGTGCGAGCAAATATTCGATTAATGTGAGTTGCATCGTTTTTCAGTTAGTGCGAGCAAATATTCGATTAATGCCAGTTGTAAGCATAGACCAGTGAGTTCGAATAATGCGATATTCAATTAGTGCGACTTATAAAAATGATACATTCGAATAATGCGATATTCGATTAGTGCGACTTATAAAAATGATACCGTTTAATTTCGATTAGTGCGACTTATAAAATTGATACCATTTTTCAGTTAGTGTGAGTTTGAATAATGCGATATTCAATTAGTGCAACTTATAAAAATGATACCGTTTCGAGCAAATATTCGATTAATGCGAGTTGTAAGGATTGACCAGTCTTACTAATAAAGCTCCGTCTCCTTTTATGAGGTCAATTAACAAATTACCGTTAATTTTAGGGTTAATAAAACCGGACGAGGAGCAGTCCAGGAACAGTCACTTGGCTTTGAAGGGATGAAACATCAGAAAGATGGGCTTTTTGCCGTTAACTGTTTAACATTACTGTACTATTATTTAGCTTTGCTATCGTATACATA